>JAPYZP010000326.1:3808-36987 GCA_030522985.1 Torymus sinensis | reverse complement strand
AACTCTGACATACGCTCTCGCAGGTAAACTTTTGGCTGAGACTGCCCAGTAATGAACGCTCTTAATGATGTCGAGTATATAGCTGTCAGATGACACGTCGTTTCTCTGACCACGCAAAGGGATCCGTCATCCGTCAAGTTACGCAGTTCGGAATCTGTGTTAAGTTTACTCATTGTTTTCAAAGGGGGGTAAATTTGGAATTATTGGGTTAATAAGGAGTATTGTGTATAAATTACTTTTTGCCGTGTTATAGAGGTAAAGTCATTATTCGGTTCATCGGAGCACGAGGAAATTGCTTACTTTCTGGAGCGCATCGTTTTGAATACTGCAGTATACTGTATATATGCAGTTCAGTGCACTGTTTGCAGGTGATAAAACTATAATTACCCGTTGAAGCTTTATATTTTTGCTGTTACGGATCTTAAGTCTATCCAAAATTATATGTCATTCATATATATGTATACGAATTAATATATATTCTATAATATTACTTATAAACAGATCGGGAATTGAAACATATTAAAATATATGATTTTGAATAATATACCTAGACAAATCTTCTCTGTAGCAGCACAGGAGACTGACTTCTACCTGCAACGGTCTCTCCAAAAACAACTAAAATAATTCACCAGCAACATCTCTCTCCCGCTCCACCGTTCATTGTTGAAGTTGCAAAAGACTACATCACGAGCTCGCGCTTGCAAATAATGTTTACGCTCATCGTTTAATTCATCCGGCGCGGCCGCTCTCACGCGGTGCATACTCATAATTCCCGTAAATCATAAACCTCTGAGGGCATAGGAGGAGGAAAAAAAAACTCGCCAGCCTTTAAATGCCACGCGCCCCCGCGCGCGATACACCTTATTGCACGCTCCACGCAACGTCGTGCAAGATTAATCCCTCTCCTCCTCTCTCGCTCTCCGAAAATGCGTGCGCACGCTCACGTGCATCTATATACACAGACACACACCTGTATACGCCGGCGTCGCGTGGTGAGAAAAAAACATTAAAGCTCGTGGTTTTACGAGCTCGTAAAAAAGGGCCGCTGGAGGAGGAGGAGGAAGAGCAGAGGGAGGAAGACGAACGAGCGACCTTGCATACAATTTTCAGAAAATGGACCGAGGTGCTGCGGTTGGCTCGCTCCTGAAAAAGTCATATCCGCAAACGGACAGCAACGGGAGAATCGCGTTGCTGCGCGAATACTGAGGACTAAAAATGGGATGGGAGAGGCAGAGGACAGAGCTAAATTAAACAATGCATCGATTTTTAATATATGAGTAGGGTCGGAGAGACTTGGAGGAGTTCGCGGGGGCGCCGAGCCATTTTCAAATCCGTGCCGAATTTTAAGACGAGATGTGACGAGAGCTATCCGGAGGCTGAATTATCCACGGCTTCGAAGTAAATGAAAAATTTACATGAATGTAAAAAATTTAAAGTGATTTAAGTGGGGTTAACTGCGGTGTCTGCTAAGCTGGGGAGACCGGGCCGAGTTGGCATTACGGGACAGGTTGCCCAAATGCTAATAACTCGTGATTGAAATAACGGAGGTCAAGGCTGTCAGTACGCAAGTTGGACAATTTTCTTATATGTCGGAGCAAATTTAGCATTTTAGCAAATACCATACAATTTCACTTGAATTTCTTAATTTTTAATATTATTAGCCTAATTTTTAAATTAAAAGGTACCCTTGGGGCATGTTGGCCGACTTGTTTATAACAAAATCGCTGTTCATATATAATCACTTCACTACTAGATAAAAATGGTTTGATATAACACAGAAAACCCAACAGAGCCTTATAGAACAAGTGCTAATGAAAGTAGAATTATTTATATAGTTGTTAACTTATTATAACTTATTTCGTTGTTCAATTATTTATAATGTCTTCAATTTCGTGTTTTCGAGTTTAATTGTGTTAGTTAATATAATAATATAGTTAATTCTCGTATTTTATTCTAAGATTTACCCCGCTTGTGGGGCAGGTTGGCCAAAAATCGTACGGTTAAAAAATTTATTCTAGCCTTTTTTTGAGGTTTTATAGTTATATGTAAAAAAATTAAAATGTAAAAAGTCACTCAACTAGCGTCGGTCTCCCTTATTTTAGCATTTTGTAAAAGCCAATAAATGTATTTGCCCTGAATGTTTATTGCGATATATTTGGATACGAAATTAAAATTGTATAATAGCTAGAATATTAAATTTGTTCTTCTATTATTGATACGTGTATTGTCGTCAACAGCTTCGTAAAGTGCTATATACGAGTCTAAAGTTTTTAAAAGGTTTTATAAACTTCAATTTGCCTCGTGGCATTCTACTTAAACTTAATGATTTAATTTATTTTCTCGTAGGATATAATATCAGCGTATAGAGCGCGTGCCACGTGTGTGTACCTACCCGCGCTAAAAAACGTAAATTCGACGGTCTTTGTGAATGTGGAACAGGTAGCGCCCTTATATTTAAAGGAGACAGCTGCGACCCTAATTCTCAACAAAAAAAAAAAGAAGAAGCTTTGGGGAAAACAGAGTCGCAAGCGCACGCTCAGTGTAAAATTCCGATCAAATTAGCATTTTGACTTAATCGCATCTACATTTTAACTCTACCAAAATAAATGCAAATTAAGATCCGCCGACTATGAAGCCCATAATTTAAAGCGTCTTAGACGCCAGCCATATTAACGCTTCGGAAATAAATTGACCCTCTTTTGCCTTCGGTGTCGGGGAACCTCGACTGCTCCTTTAAATTTGATGCAAATTTTGCCGATACGAGCTAAGCGATATTTAAAAGGTTGCATTGGCCCTGTAATACTGACACTTGTAATATTTCCTTTCAGGACGATAATTAATCGCTCTATCGATACTTTCATTTCTGGATCATTTAATTTTTGTTGGTATTGGAGGAGTGGCGTTTCATTGGAACTCGATAAAATAGTTATTCTGTGTAATTTTCTCCTACAAAATGTTATGGAATTTTCAGATATTATAAAATCAAACTTTTATCTCTCTCTTCAATTTTGAAATAGAAATGGAAATTCATTCTCTTATCCCAATTAAACTAAAATACCGAATGAAGAAATCATTCATAACTAAACGTAAAACTGACGACTTTCCACCCGATGACGAATCATTTAATAATCATTTTTCAACTACACCCCATTCATAAATCAATTTCGCAGCTAACCCCAATTGCTGTTTTTACGTTACAACACACTTCTGAGCCATTGTCCGCGGCAAAAAGTGCAATCAGGGTCATGTAATACGCCAAGCATAACCAAACGCGCAACTCGCACAATGGCGAATTCGTGATGCAGCAGCGACGCAATCGATGCCCCCACGACCTCTCCTCCGCGGCGGCAATACACCTTGAACCACGATTCCCGCAGCCGCTGCTCTGTTGCGACACCCGCCGCTACTACATATATATACACACACGCACATTGTACATATACATTTACAACAGCACCACCGCTGCAGCCTCCCGCGCGCTCCTGTGTTTTGTCGATTCGCCGTTCCGTAAAAGCGATCATCGATCACGCTCGGCGGCGCCGGTGTGGCCTGCAGAATACGCACCCTTTCGTATGTGTGCGTCTGTGTGTGTGTATATATATCGGGATTTGCGCATCGAATCGGATCGCGCGCACACGATAATAATCGATGACGCCGCCGCCGCCGCCGCCGCTGCGCAAGTGACCAATTACGATGGGATAGCTCGATAGCGTAATAGCCGCCGGGAGCCTTGATTTACCTGGAATACACGCGCGGCCGCGCGCTCGCGAGAGTGAGCTATATAGAGAGGAAAAAGTTAAGAGAGAGCGAGAGAGAGAGATGGTGTGCGGCTACTTATATAGCGGGAGGGATTAATTAGGCCACGAACGTGTAACGAGACCCGGCTGGCTGGCTGCTGCTTAGCTCGGCCGAGCGTGAAGCCGCGCGAACGAAGGCGTGGCGAGGCTCTGCTGCAGTGGAGGTGTATAGGTATAAGACTGCACAAAGCAGCGAGAGTGTGAGATCTAAAAGAGGAGATATATAGGCGGTGTATATAGAGCTCTTCTAGCTCGCGCGCCCGCGGTGCGCGCGCCCGGCGTGTGTCACTATACTTACTTTGGCCGTCGCGACTGAGTCGATAGGGCTTGACGCGAGCGCGAGAATGACAGCCGGAGGAGGTCGATGGCGTCGCTAACGAGGGCGCAGCGCAGCGATGTTATTTCTCGATGACGGCGATTTCCTCTTTTTCGAGAAACCCCTCGCGGTTATTTGCGTGTATTATGGGAGAGAGAGAGGGTTCTTGGAATTTGTTTGTGACGCGCAGAAGCGTCGCCGGGGGCGGCAGGTTGAGAGGATTTTGACGCGGTTGATTAAACGGCGTAAAAATTATTGTTTCGCGAATGAGTGATGGTGAATCTTGGTATTGGACACGGAAAGAAATGGTTTGTTATCCTGACCAACCGGTGGGTTGTAATGGACAGAGCAAACACGAATATAGTTAGATTAACGAAAAAGTAGTATATAGTTACCACCAACGATTTTCATATTCTTATATAGGCTTACTAACCTATAATGTTATATTTAAATCTATATCAATAAAGATATAGTTACGATAACCATTTACATATTGTTAAACTTACTAATCTATAGTCATGCCATTCTCAATAATTGTTTCCACCACAAATTATATGGTATTTCCAAGAGTAAAAGAGCAGTCGACGCTATAATATTCGATTTTGGTTGTCGTAATTAAGTTATTCCTACTACTATTGTTTATACCTAAATCCAAAGCACTAAAATGGTTATGATACAACTGTATCTACTATCTCTCGCCAATTACGTTGATTACACCAACTATCACTTTTGTTTCTGTGATTGTTAACCAATTCGAGTCGGTAATGTAACCAATTTTTATCCATGCAGGGTGACTGACTACTATTTTGTCAGTCGAGAGTTACATATATAGTTAAGGAATTATAGGGTTGAGGCTATACGTTCTATATATATATATAATTTTAAGCATTATTTAAAGGGGGGGGGGGGATACGTTATCATTTCGCCGAAAGCAAACTAAACGACCCATCCGTATATATAGGCGCACATACATTTATTGCATTTCTATAACATAAAGATTCATCCTTTAGCTTTGACAAACTAATAAATGCAGCGGGCTAATAAAAATTCACGGTTATTGGAATGATAAATCGCAGAGGGGACGCTATTATTTATTATTTGATAAATACACATACGCGACGGCGAAAAACTCGTTTTTTAATCTACTTTTAAAAATGAGCGGGCGCGCGTGCGCGAAAAGAGAGCATTCATTTTTGTTAATCAAACGCTCGTAAAGAACGTCGAAAACTATCGGTTGTTCGGTCAACATTTGCATCTACACAAAAGCCAGCCAGCCAGCCAGCCATCGCGTATACATACATACGTACATACATATAGATATATACGCGTGCGTGACATTCGCGTTCGAATCGGGGGTATTTTTCTCGCTATGACGTGGGCCCGGGGCAATTCGGTGTGGGGGGGGGGGGGGGGGGGAGAGTGGAAAAAAGGTAATTAAACAGCGCCTCTCTCGCCGTTAGGTGAAAATTTCAACGAACGCGCCGTTGAAATGATCGATAAACAGCGTTCTCTCGCGCGCGTGTTTCCCGGAAAGAATATTTGGGGAGATGGATTATTTTGAAGCTATACACACTCGAAAGTGTATTTAGCTTAGTATGTTGACGCATATGTGCGAATCTCAGGACTTCATAAAACAACTGGGGTACAAAAACGGAAAAACTTTTTTTTGAGAGCACACATACCACATAAGGTTTTTCTTATTCGTTGGGGCTCCCCCAACATGAAAACCCTCGTGAACACGGTTTATCGTTTGCCAAACTTTTTTGCCGACGAAATCAATTTTTCTTATGAAAATTTAACATGGGAAAAACGGACGAAAAGTGTGATTAACCAATAGCAAACTATTGAAGAGGCCAAACCAAATTCAACAATAAGCGATTAAAGTTGAAGAATAGAGCTTTAATTTAAACTAAAGATCGTTAAAATCGGTCGGTTCTGTGCAAAGTTACGTGCATTTGAAAATCGCGAAAAATGACAAAAATGTATGCGATTTTTCTCAAACCCAACAAATTCTTCAAATTTTTGTCATTTTTCACCGTTTTCAAATGCATGTAACTTTGCACAGAACCAACCGACTTTAACAATCTTTAGCTTAAATTCATTCAACTTTAATCGCTTTTTTGTGGAATTTGGTTTGACCTCTTCAGTAGTTTGCTACTGGTTAATTGTTCATATGCGTTTTGGTTGACGGTTTTAAATATCACATATATGCAATAAAAGAAGTATACAGTATGTATTTTCAAAGTGGGATTGTTATAGCAGTATAATAATTTACAAAATCGTAGTATAGCGGTATTGCAGGAATTGCGCGAAACTTTAACTTTGAAAATACACGAGACAACTTATTCCACATTATTCGCATTGTCATTCAAAATCTGTTTACTAAACGTCGAAGCTGAATTAATTGGACTTTCGCGCGTGTTATTATTAAAACATCACGAAATAGAACGACGACGTTTCGTTTCAATTAAATTAATTGCAATACTAAATTTCACGACAACGAGACGCAAGTCGAAAATGAATATCCAAAACGTCAGCAAGCATCCATATTATTATCCACGAATTTAATTGAAAATGTAAGCGCGAAAGTGTGTAAATTTCATCCTGATCAATCGTTTAAAATGCAATCTCGCGCGCGCTCTCGCGTGCGACACCCCCCGCCGATCATAAATGACAGCGTTAAAATGCAATGTGTCTCAAGCCCCGACGTCGTAATCAACAAACTTATACAATCTGTCTCTCACTCTCTCACTCTCTCGCGCACGCGCGAAGCAATAACGATTTTTATCAAGCCCCTTCGCTTCCCGCCCGCGTGCGCGTGTAGAAAAAAAGCCACTCGCTCGAAAGAGAGAATAAAAAAAAGAAAAAGAAACAGCGCGCGCGCGAGCGCCAAGGAATTCGATTTTCCCGTTAAAAGCGGCTACACGGGTTCTTGCCATAAAATCGTCTGCAGCGGCAGCAGCAGCAGCAGCAGCAGCAGCGGCGCTATATTGCTTTAATCAAGCGCAATCTCGCGACGCACACACACAGAGCTCTGAAATTCTCCAAGTCGGAGTTTCGGCGCTGCCGCTCTGCTGCGAGAGTAAAACGCTCCGGTCGAAGGCCAGTAGTAGTATAGTGGGTACTAGTAGCTATGACCGACGGGGACAAAAAGCGAAACTGCCGTGCGGGGCGCGCGCGCGCTCGCGTGGATTCGGGGCGCAGTATGTGTATATAGCGTATAGAGCGCGCAAACACATAGTCCGGAGGTATAGAGGTAGAGAGAGGATCGGCGCGCAAACAATGCGGGGGCGGCGAGGGTCGAGGAAAGTCATTCGCTATGTGAGCGCTGTGGCGCGCAGCCGGCCGTGTGTGCGTGTGTATCGGTCTGTCGGAAAATCGTCGGCAAACGCGAGCGAGCGGGGCGAGGGAAAAAGACGGCGCGCGCTTAAACAAAAACCGACGTGCGAGCTTGGCGGGACGGATTGACAGGTTTTCGGGTGGAGACGACGTTGACAGCGATAGAATTTATCTGGGACGTATATATGCGCTCGCGCGAGGTGACGTAATTTTGTTGCCTGATGGACGTGTTTAGGTAATTTGGCCCTTGACGAGGATTTCGCGCAATTTTCAATTGTTCTGATTTGCGAGCGGCACGTTGAATAGTTATTTGGAATATAATAATAATAATCATTTGTTACTATATTTTGCTAGCTAATTGATTTAATCGGTCTCGTTCATGGAAATAGTTTCGTGGTATCTTGATATGGTCTATGCTAGTATGATTTATTTATTATTTTATTTCTGTTTTCACATTCAGTCAATTTATGATAACAGTTTTTGAATAAAAATTCAGTAAGTATATATTTACATTCTATTATACTAAAATAATTTTGTATTTTACCTGCGTTCACTGTGGGTGTTTTATCGTTTGGGAAATAATTGAATTACAATTGTCACAAATATGCTTTTTATAAAATCTATTCTTATTTTTGATATTTTTTGTTTTCAAACAATTATATCCTCCGCATTTAATTATTTAACCATATACATATCAATCATGAACATGCGCGACAGACAGTTTTTAAAAATAATATTCCCGACAACTCGGCCGCGAATTAATTTGTAAAATTGTATTTAATCTGATTACACTTTTGCACTCTAAAATCTGCTGATACCTTTTCTACAACCACCGCAAATCCGAGATTCACATTTCCTGCCACATCCATCATTACACCGCATCATCCTTCCTTCCATTTCATATCTTTTTCCATTTCAATTATATATCAAACGCGATATCGTACAAGCTGCTCTCTCTCTCTCTCTCTCTCTCTCTCTCTCCCTCTCTCTCTCTCTCTTTCTCCCTCTCCGTCTCTGTCTCTTTCTCTCTTCGTACATCTAATGACAATATAAACTCGGCCCGGCGAGCGGGGGAGTGAAACCAAGCGAGAAACTTAAGTAAACCGAGCAGGCAGCAGTAATGCTCTTCCAAAGTGATACTTTTTGTTTTTCCTTCCGCGCTGCAGCTGATACGAAGAGAGAGAGAGAGAGAGAGAGAGAGAGAGAGAGAAGGCGAGCGCGGCACAGTAATTTATCGATTGAACGGCGGGGGCGGAAACTGTGGGTCACTCAGCCGTTCGCGGCGGGCAAACAAGGACCTGCACAGTCGCCGTTTACCCACGGGAGATTCTATCATGCGAATCCCCGCTTGCACGCTGCCGGAGCTTTACAGATGAAGAGCGAGGAGCGAGTTCAGAAGGAAGGGCAGAGGAATGGAATATTTAATTGTTTTTTATGTGCATTGAATTTAGCTTAAATGGCATAGTATTGACATTATTTACACATTAATAGCTTTTCTCGGTTTTTCATTTATAGTTGGCTTTTCACGGGCTTTTCAAGTAGGGTACAATGTGTATGAATTTTAATTTTTTGCTTTGAATTCTTTGCATATTTTTGGGGCATGGATGAATTTTGTATTACTTATCTTTTTCATCAGGAATTTCATGTCAGAATAAATGATTAATTTGTATTGAGAAGTGTTATTGGTTGAAAGAGCGAAACTCGTATTTTTCATGTATTATAATATATGAAAAATATTTTTATATAAATCATGGAGATGTAATATCAATGAGTTTTTAGAGCTTCCAAACAAACAAAAAGTTGAAGGACAATTTTTTTCTGAAGAAAAGATATGAAAAGATGTTGTTACAATAATGGATCAAGAACTTTCTGTGGAATATATTTTATTTTTGCTATCTGTTTTAAGCTCGAATAAAAATAGTTTTCATGTAATCATGATGTATTTGTTTTTTAAAACTCTTTCCTAAGGTTTATGAACTTGTTCAAATAAATGATACAAATACCACCTGCATTACCTCGACAAAATTACACTGACAATGAGAGGAAAGTTTCGTTATTATGGAGGTAAATGAGTTTTACCTACTATTGTGTGTTGCAGCCGCTCACTCATTTTTCGCGTGAAAAAGCTTCTCGGAGTAGAAAAAATTCACATTACTACGGAGTTATGAGTCGCAACTTTCCAGAAAAATTCAATGCATCCTTTAGTAATGCGATACGTGAGTTAACAGTCCATTTTATGAAGTTAAGAAAAGTACAATGATGTTAAGTTAAATAAATTCTAATCAAATATTTTTCTAACTTATTATGTATAAAAATGTTATATAAGTGTGTAACAATTTCTTTACAAATATTAAATTGCTTCATTTATACTTGTAACAAATATCACTTCACATAAACTTGAAAGCGTTACATTATATGTATTCTGTTGCATCTATATCACCTAAGCCTCAACGACTGAAAATCAATTATTCCACACAGCTTTTCGTATTTATACATATATATAAAAACAAAAGTATGTATAAGAAAGCCCAAAGAAAACATTGTGGAAATATCATATTATTATTTAGGATAGATTTGATTTCTAATAAATGAAATTACAATCGGTTTACCCATCATTTGATATTAACACTTCTTACAAATACTATTACTAGACAGATATAATTATCTTCGCTATTGATTATTCATTAGCGATGCCTGAAACCGCACCACGTCAATAATGTGTCCCGAACTTCGAATATGAATGCACCCAGAATTTTGCGTTATCGGGGGATCACCATATTTAGCGAATTTAATACTCCCAGAGCTATAGGAGTAAACTGACGGACATCCCGAATGTAGGCCAATCATACAAAACAAATCTGCCATCATTATTATCCAAAAGATCAAAATAAAATCTTGTAAAAAAAGAAGAGCTATTACGCCTCCCTACCCTCTATTTTCTTCCCCTTGCATAACCACCGACACCGTCGGAGTCAAGCGCCGCGTGTTTATCCTACGAGACTCTCTCTTATATACATATATAATATACTCCGTATACACGAGACGCCGCCGCCGTCGCGACGCGCAACAAGCACGTATACAACAAATCAGCGAGATTGTCAGTAAACCGCGCGCGGGCGCGTCTATTAGGCGCCCGCGCGCCTTACAGCTTTATCGCCAGCCCTTATTCCTTCGCATCACCCCGAGGACCTCGACGCAGACACGCGCGCGCCCGATCAGTCGGCCGCAATCTCACGCACAAAGGGCTGATTCGGCCCGCAGGAAGGGAAAAACGGGGGCGAGAAAGTGAACACGAAGATACGAGCGTGTGGCTGTGGGTGTTTGATTGCGCGCCAGACGTGTGTCTTATGTATGTGCGGGGAGGAAGCGTGTACACATGTATATACCTATATGGCAGTGTAGTGCTGCCGAGGTCTCTCGTTTGATCTGCTCGCAATCTCTGTGCAAATTTGAGCAGGGATTTTCCCCGGGTGTGAGCACGTGTTTAATTTTTAATCCGTTTGAAAGTAATCGCGGATGGGTAGAGCGCGCGCCTCCGTGATGTGGCGGTTAGACGGATGAGTGATTAAACAGCGTTTAATACTTTATCCTTGCTATTATATACACATATGCGCTGATCAGATCTTAAAGCGTTATGAATTTTAAAATGTTTTAGTAATGAAATGTATATTATAGTTTACTGTCTGGCCTCGTGAAATTTCATTCCGCATTTAACGAAAATCATAATATAATAATCTACGTTGATGCCGTGTATAAGCGTTGAAAAGAGCGTTAATTTAATTTAAGGGCGTTCTAAAATTATTGTGCTCATTAATTATATAAGTAAAATAATTCTCTGCTTGTAACCAGGCGATTTTCTAAAAATATAGAAATTTAGGTAACTCGGCCACCTTAAGCGGCATATTTTCTTCCTCCTTCTGTAAATGCTTATGGTAAAAATGGTAGCATATATTATATACTATCAAGGAAAAAATTAGGAACGCCCCAAATGTGATATTGGCTTTGTAGGGTGCAAAAGCGTAAAATGTGCGTTTTAGCCAAATTAGCTGACATGTTACCTAAATTGGCCAATATTGAAAAAATGGTATAAGAAAACTCATTAACTATAAAAATGAATCAAATTTATGTTTTTAAATACATAAAACACTTTATTTAAAAATAATTCTAGGTATAAAGGAAATATAGGAATTTATTTTACATTATAATGCATTCTAAAAATGATTTTTGAATTATATTTTGCCGTAAAATACACAAAAAATTCATTTTGATCAATGAAATTGATTATTGCTAATCATTTTTAGTTTCTTCTCACAAAAGGGACACATTAATGACTTGATGAAAGTAATACGAATTATACACCTTCTCATATTTATTGGATCACATCTCCTTTACAGATTGACCGAATTAGGTGAGTTATAGTCGCGGAATTCTTTTGCTTTTATAAATTAGAAAAAAAATTATTTTTAATATTACTTCCATACTAAAAATCTCACCTTTCTGCTCGTCTCACTTTCCATTGGTTTTGTTAGCTTATATTTCGACTATAAACGAAACACTTGCTTTTTTACTATTATACAATACGCTGGACTCGCTGAAATTTGATAATAAAAACTTCGATAAAAATGTACTTATCATTCTTAAACAATTAAAAATGATTTATATGGTATATTTTTTCATATTTGGAAGCTAGCGACATTGATTATTTAAGCTTTTGGATAAGTGAAGATAGCGAACTAGAAAAATGGCCGAATTAGTGTAGTGGCCGAATCACCCCGAGTTACCTTATATAAAAAAAAAGAGTAGACCGGAAAACTTGAGGGCGTAATACACAAACATCAACAGGGCCTAATTTAATAAACGAAAGCAATCTGCGCCGACTGCATGGCGGCAAGCTCGAAAATTTCCAGCCGACCTTAGTCCACATATATATGCTGCAGCGGCACGAGGCCCTTGATTTATCGCGTTTCCATGCCGGTGCATCTTCGCGAGGACGAGAGGCCGTGTTTTAAGCTCGCTCGATCGTTGCTTTCAACTCTCTCGCGCGCGTAAATGTATACACACGCACACTTATATATACTCTTCTCGTCGCGGTGAGGAGAACGCGGCCGCTTTAAAATGATTGCTTACCCGCTCGCGCGCAGGAGGAAGGGGGGAGCGCAGGGAAACCTTTCGAGGCTAAAGCGTTACTGGCTGCCTCCTGCCTGCCTGCCTGCCTGCCTGCCTGTGCGAAACTTTCGGAAGTTGCGCGCTGCACTTTGGTTATGTGTGTATGTGTGTGTATGCATGTGTGTGGATGTGGATGTAGGTGTGTCGCGCAAGAAGACGCGATGTGGCTGCGCGCTTGCCTGCGTGAGTTTCCCGGACGCGCGAGCGAGCGAGCTACTGTTTTAGTACCGGGATGCAGAGGTGTATGGGTAGCTAGGCTATATATATAGCGGAGAAGTCGTTCAAGATAGAGCGTTAATTTCGCGACGTAAAAAGGGTGATGGATGTGGAGTTTGGGGGGGGAGGGGTGTAATGGATGGATATTGGATAGGAATTTTTAATACTGTTTTGGTTTGGTCTTGGCCTACAAAATTGTCTAGGTCACTGAATGTTTGAGGGAACTTGAATGAAATAATCAAGGTATAAAGGGAGCATTATTATTGCGATAGTCGTGCTTGATTATCTTTTTATGTCAAGCCCGTAAAAGTTCGGGGGCACGTATTGATTCGTTTAGAACGGATTAAATTTTGGAAAAATAAATTAATGAGACATTTTGAATGTTTTAAAATTTAATTTAAACGTCGCGCTGAACAGTCGCAATGAAATTGGAACGACTAATTTTATTATTTAATGTTGAAAATTTAAATAAAAATATGTTGAAATATTTAGTTTTTGGCATATAGGTATTTTAAAAAACTCATTTAATTTTAATTTTTATCGTCCTTTGAACAGGAAACATACGATTTAATTACTTTTCATAATAAGTTATTCAAAAGTTAAATTTTCAGTTTAATTGACGCACATGCATGCTTCAAATACATACTTTTACAAGGTGGAAGTAAATTGTTAGAAATGAAACGCCAGAATACATTAGAAAAATTCTATTTTCGCAGTTAACGATTGTTTTAATTATCCATATAGGTAATAAGTATAAGTTTATGTGTTATATATTCCTATAACACCGAGAAACACTTAATTCTCACGCACAGCCGAAGAATCAATTACTTCCCTCATCTCGGCCCAGCTCACTCCAAATTTCTCCATCTCCCAATCTCCCTATCTCTCTCCCATCTCTTTCATCTCCGCTTCCTCCTTTACGGAACACCAGCATCCACGCAGTGAACACACACACATGTACACGCGCACCCGTACACACATGAGATACTTGTACGCACGCCTGCACGCTCGGCATTCTCTTTCGTGACGATGCACCGCACGCTCGCATCGGGGCGCCGCGATAGCGGCTCGAGAGGCCCCTAGCGCGAGAGAAAAGACTATACTACTTCTGCTACACTATACGCGCAGTGCGTATACGAAGACGGTACTTTCGGCTGAAGGGGAAGGGGGGGGGGGCGACGTTTTTTTTACGGTCCCGACGCTTGCAGCCAGACGACGATAAGGATCGAGGGTCGCTTTTAAGAAGGGGGTGAATCTGTTTTCCCGCTAGCGAGCGAGCACACGACCAGAAGGAAGCGACCGAGCTAATATGTTCCGGATTTGAGAGAGTCAGAGAGAGAGACAGAGAGAGAGAGAGAGCGCGCGCGCGAGTGTGAGAGAGAGAGAGAGTAGATCAGGGGATAGGTAGGTGTATGAGAGAAAGAGAGAAGGAGCTGCGTGTGCGATGTTGGAGTGAGTTCAGCGGTGAGTAGGGGATTTCTGCGCCGGGTGAGGTTGATTTTTACGGTGGATTAGGGCGTTGTATTAGAGATGGAATTGCCGATTATGGTTTAAGCTTTTTTTGAGTTATTTATAGTGATTTCTAATTCTTTTAGATTTACTGAAAATTCGAATTAATCTTCTTTGCTATCTCATCCATTTAAAATGTATAGATAATAAATTGCTTAAATACGAGTATTTTATATTCAATATTTCTTATATTATACATTTTATATGTATATGAAAATATTAATTTAATACATGCTTATAAATAAATATCACATCGTTCAGCCAATCGCACATTTTTCTAAATAGAAACGATCGTTTCGATTTGCTGTACTAGCACTATTTGTACAGATCATTTACCCTTACAGATGGCTGAAGGAGTCTATTTATTTTTGTATAATATAGCGGCACTATTAGTCAGATGCGAAAAATGGTAACAGCTCTGATAACGGGTATGATTTAGTTTTGCCACCTGTATTTGTTAGTTGCCAACGCTACAATGCGAAACCGATGTTGAGTGCAGTTTTTTTAGAGCGATTTTATCCATTATTTTAGTCTAAATCGTTGAAATTCTTCCCAAAAACATCTCTAAATATATATCTCGGGAGTAGCAGCCGTATCTAAAAAACATTTCACCGAGCATTCTAATCTCTCGACACCTAAAACCACCCTTCGCATTATCCGGAGGCAACGCCTCTTACCCCGTGCATCTCGAAAAAAGCAGAACGCGAATCCGGGCTAGTGCTTCGCCGGCTTAGCCTACAAAAACAACAACAACAAGAACAACCACACTAGCAGCAACAAAAAACATCCTCTCCTCTACAAGCAGGGACCATTCGCGGAATACTCGACTGGTGACACAATTTCTGTCGCGCACGCGTTTATCGGCGACGACGACGACGACGACGAGAAGCGCGTGTGCGCCGCAGGCTATTATGCGCCTCTTTTCCAGCGGGATGCGGGCGCGTCGAAGTAAGCCAAGTGAAGCGCCTCTGCCGCCGCCACGGCAATTTGCCATCGTTCTGCCTCGATCTCTCTCTCTCTCTCTCTCTCTCTCTCTCTCTCTCTCTCTCTCTCTCTCTCGCCCTCCATCTCTCTATTTCTCTTATACTTATATACGTGCGGTTTTATATTTTTCTTCTCGCGCACTCGCCGCGCCCGCCTTTTTTCGCTCCTCCTCCCATCGTATATACTCCCACGACATTTTTCATGCTGCACTCGCGTGTACGACTCCACCGCGATTGCGAGTATCTATATATGTACGTGCACGCACACGTGTATATGTGCGGCGATCGCGAGTGATATAAAGCGCGCGCGGGGGCTCCTCGGTGAAAAAAATCGGCGCTCGCTTTGTATGCCGCCTAAGTGATAATAAATAATACCGCTGCGCTTTTAGCGCCGGCTGCGATTGCCGTCGCGGATCGGATTACGCGGCTATACGGGCATATGTACCTGGCTGGTGCTGCTTTCGTGGCAGGATTTTTTTACGAGCTTTTGTACAGGCTAGTTGTGGAAGTTTGAAGTATCGTTTCTTCAAGTATATATATTATGTGTTGATAATGGAAGTTTAGTGTAATGGTGAAACAAATATTAGGAAACAGTTCAGTGTATTTGGTTGTGTGTATGAGGGTAGCTGACCCGTTGACGTGTTATGACGTGAGACACTACGATAAGAATCTAAGATTTCGTATCGCTCGCGCCGTGAGGTTGGGGTGAATAATGATCTACTGTTTGATTAGGAGAGCATAAAAATCAAGTAATTATCACGATATGGGCAGGCGTTGAGTCACTGATAATAAGTCATACAAACTGTATACGTAATACGGGGTATATCTCTCGCTTATCTGTTATTATACTTTTCATCCGATGTCAAAAAAAGTCTTTATTCAATTCGCGCATGAAATAATCGAGCATTTCGAGTGTCTAGTGAGTAGCGGGAGGAAAAGCACTTAGCCTCCTGTTACTCTAATCTTTTTTGCTTATGCTTATACAGAGAACATAAGGCACAAAATATATAATATAAAAATACAGAAAATAACATGAAATAATTATTTATAATTAAAACATTTAATGAAAATATAGTTATCAAGATTCAGCGTCCTATTTTATTTGTAAAAGATGACGACTCGATAGGTATGCTTGATCCCCCATCAACCTTTCATGAAAAGGTTCACTCCTGCACCCATTAAAAAAAGTACTATCTGCAATAACCTTTTTTACTGCTTGTGCCCCCCCCCCTCCCCCTAGTTGCATAATGTACTATTAAAACTATACCTATTCATTAGGCGAATATATAATATACGTTTTAAAATTTTTCACCATAGTTCTACCAAATTAGCAACTGAGAAAGTTTACAAGAGCAGGGCTGAATATTCCTCTTTTAGCCGGGCGTACTTCTTGTAAAAGTTTATAACTAACTCGTAGAAGTGCGGAGAACAGAGACTTCAGTTTTGAACATAAGGCAAGTCGACATAACTTGTACGGTATCAGTACCCACGAATTTCATGCGATTTAACTTACTTATTCGTGATTTAATATTTTGAATTTGCAGAAATATAGGTCAAACATTTTTGTTCCCGCCAAAGACGATGAAAAATTAAGTTTTCAAAGGTTCCTTTAATTGGTCTACTTATATATATATATATATATATATTTTTTCGATAATTGGGCTTTATAAAAGTTTCGAAAGATATGCTTTTTGCCCATTTTTTTTTTTTTTTTTATTATATTAATACAATATCGTAATTTTTAATGAATGTTATATATGCGTCATAATTAAATAAATAAATGATAATTTTCGTCTGCGCATAAAAACAATTCTATCATAACGAATGGAAAATAAATGAGTAGACATGTGAATAAAAGAACATTGACGCGAAAAGAAGAGCGCATACATACAATTTATTCAAACCTGCCACGAACTGCACTAAGCTCAATCCATGCCCCCTCGTATAACAGCATTTACCCTGCAACCCCGCGAAAAATCTCTCGAAAACCTCATATTATACACAGGCGTATATACACCCCAGCGCACCCGAAGCAGCGGCATACATCCTGTGTGCGCACACACACATAACGTCATACTCAAACCCAAAGTACAGAACCGCCGAAACCCTGGCGCATCCTGCCTGCCTGCGTCTTGCTCTATATACACTAGCTTCTTCCTCCATCTCTCTCCCACTCGCGGTGGCGCATACACTGCGTGCATGTGCAGCATGCACACTGTGCGCTGCGTGCTGCATGGATGTCGAACGGGGCGTTGTACCCTCTCTCTCTCTCTCCTTCTCTCTCACGTATTATAGGGGGGCTAGAGCTCCTGCGCGCGCGCGCGCTCGCGAGAGAGAAGGTGGGGGAGCAGCTCTCGCGCAAGGGGGTAGAGAAGAAGGGCGTCGCGAGGCGGCGCTGCCGGGAACTAAAAGTCCGCGAGCGTAGAGCCGCGCCAGTGTCGAGCCCGTGATCGACGCGAGCGTACGCGTTTTGGCTCTCCTTCTCTCGCCGCCTGCCGCCTCAGGTCAGTGCCGTGCGCGCCCGAGCTCGCTCTCACCGAGAGCGCGCTCTATCCGTATACATATAAAAACCCCCTGTGCAGTGTGCCGTAATATACGTGTGGACGTATAAGGTGCGCGCGCCCGGTTCCATTGGCGAGATAATTCTGTTTTTTTTTTTATTATTTTCAACGCAAAGGAGGGAGAAGATGAAGTGCCGCGGGAAGGAAAGAACCACGTGTGTTGTTCGCGCGCACTGCCGCGTCGAAATTGGTGGATAGAGTTGGCAGGTGTTATAATAATATAATACCAGCGACAGTGCGTAAAACTTCGTTCGAGAGAAACGTGACTAGATGTGTGCGGCAGCGATATAACTCTCGCGTGCCAGTGGGTGTACAGGTGGTGCAAGTTTTGGGAGGTGACGCGAAGGAGGAGGAAGAGGAAGAGGAACCGAAGGATCCGAGCGAGAGACGTGCGACAAAAAAAGCACCGAACAAGGTAACGTGATTCTGTCATCTCGACTCACCGGTCGATTGCTCCGAATTGTTTGTTGTTTCTTCGGGGGGGTTGTTTCTACCCCTTGCAGGTTCTTGAGTTTTTTATTTATTCTTTTTTTTCTTTTATTAAATATTGAATGGGAGAATTCATGTTTTTTTTTATAAGTCAGGAAAAGAGAACGTTTTGATAAGAGCAGCCGACTATACGTTTGACGCTCATGACAGATACCAGACGGATATACTATACTGGTATACGAACCGAATTTTTCGTTTGTGGATTCGCGTGCGCGTATACTTTTTTAGCGCACGGAGCCCACATCCGGAAAAAATTCCGCTAATTCGAGCCTTTGAAGTCCAACCTATAGTAGAGTGCGCGAGAGGGAGATAGGGAGAGAGAGTGAGAGAGAGATTCCCACTAGTTGAGCCCCCGCCGATCGTCGACTATACGTATAGCCGCGAGGAAAAACAAACACGGAAGGAGAGTAAAAGGTGGAGGCGGGAAGGAACTGCCGCACTATGCGGCCACTTTGAAAGCGATAGCCCGTATAGTCGCGCGTATGTGTGTTTACGATACTTGCGGCCCATGCGTGTGTGCATGTTATTATTAATTTGGCTAAAAGTGGTTAACAGAATATACATATATACGCAGCCCCGGCATTGGATCTGTTACACCATTTACACGCTATTTTGTCGAGCGCGTCGAAAGTAATAAAAAGTGCGCTATATATACTTTGTAAATTTTCGTTTAATCGGCTTCTCGTACGCGAGCGGCCGCGCTGGAAAAACTCGCACACGAGAGATAAAAAGAAGTTATATGCCCTGAAAAGATCCAACAAGTAGCCGTTCGCAATGTAAACCGTGTTCTTGTGGAAAAATTATAATTGCGAGTGGGAGGGCCGAGTTCGCGCGCTGTATAAGGGGGTAGGAAAAGTTTCTTCGAAAACTCGTAAATTGAAATTTGTTGTTCCTGCGGATTTATTCGCTCGGCTTTAATGTTGGAAAATTTTCAATTACGACGCGTCCTTTCGAAATTCAGAGCCGCGTTATTTCTATTGAAAATTCAACTCCGCTCCTCTGCCTATATACACAGAACCATTTAATTTGAAAACGTTTTTTCTTACGAAAGGCAGATTGAAAAAAAGTTGGCAACACATAAAAATGTGACGAGAATTAATATTGGAGGAGTTGAGAAATGAAAGTCGGCGAATTTCAGCTCTAATAAAGTTCATGTCGTGACCTCACCAAGTCGATTAACAAGGTTTCAGTATGATTCACCGTTTAAGTTATTAGTCTGGACGCGCCTTTGGCCGCCCGTAAACGCTCATTGTAATTTCTTCCTTAGAATAGCGCATTTCAATGCGATCGCTGTACAAAAATTGATTTTCACGATAAATTGAATGCACAAAAAAAAACGTCCTGAAAGGATACTATGGCTTCATTGAAATGTTAACCCCTTTCACAGGGCGAATAAATATCGATCTGTACATACTTTTACACCTATAATAGGGATTTTTTTTTTAATCCACGCCAGTTATTTTACGAACGGTCTATATATCAAGCGAGAGCGCGTGGATGCGCGCAAAATGATATATACGCATTTAACAAATGCTGTAAAGCGGAATAGCCACGTAGTCCCAAATTATGTTGTGGCATAAAACGGCTTAGTGAAGTTCGTATCTTGAAATATACGCGCCTAATAAAAGCGATATTGGACGGATGAAGGTTTATTGGTTATTTCAAAATCCGTACCTCCAAATGCATAATTTATTATGACGCCGCGTAATTTGGGCCAAACACACCCCCCGGCTTACAGTATATTAACACTTGATTTACATAAGTTATGGTTGTAGGATAGGAATTTACGTTTTTTTTCCGCCTCGCCGTTCATAAATACGCGAGAGGTAAGGATACATCGTTTCTTGAGGATCATTCGTTCGGGTCATTCGTGGGGCACGCATCAATATTGCTTTTTACAGTATCGAAGTTTTTCGAGCCGTTTGCATTTGTAAAACGTCATGTGTCATATTTTATTACAATTTATCCGTATTAATGCTCGGTCCTCTGTGTATATTATATTTGTGAAAGAAAATTTATTACATTTAAAACAAATTAAATGTAAAAAATCGAGAACATCAATTTCAATTTGGGTCGTTGAAGAAATTACTGGATGGTCATTAAAAAATCCTGGTATAATCATATATATATATATTAGGTTTATTAAATGCCTTCAAAAAGAATAATTTTCATTTCATGAAATATCGAAGCGGATTTTACTTTTGCGAGTGTCCGATAATTCAATTAAATTTTCATTTCGATAATTAACCGTGCCATCGAATAAGGTTCAATAAAAAATTTTTTTTTTATTAAAAATTCATCGATTTCAGAAAATATTGGCTAAAGAGAAACACCGCACCTCGTCGCTATTATAAAACATATGCGAAAACTGGCTTTATCAATTTACCAGCACTACACATGCATATATACACCTCGACGATCCAATCATCACACGCGCCCGTTCTATCTCCCTCCACTCGTGTCACGGCGAATCAGCGCATTGTACTCTTCGCCAATACTTCAAAGCCCGCAAGTAGATAATGTAAAACCAGGCGCACGTTGCAGTATGCGGCAAAGCTCGACGTTATACCCTCTGCACACGCGCGCACAACACACAGGAGCTTCGCCCGCAAAAGGTTAAACAAAACGGAATCTTTTGAATTTCAACCATCAGTGCTCGCGCGCGCGCTCGCTGCACACATATTCACCGCCACGCTCGGGAAATAAACAAAAAAGGGGTTAAACTAAAAAAAAAGGTTAAATCCGACGCTGCCACTGCCGCGTTTCAAAGTGAAAAAAAAACGCAGCATGAGGCAAAGCCTGCTGATCGGGCGCCGCGGCGGTCGCCGCCGGTCTACAACTCGGCCGATAGCCGCTTTACGATTTGCTGTAAACCGGGAGAGCAAGCGAGCGAGAGAGAGCGAGAGAGAGAGAGAGAGAGAGAGCGAGAGAGAGAGACTAACAGCGTGCTCGCGCGCGAGGGCTTTGATGTCGTTCCCGGGTCGAACCAGCGAGCTATATACCGTACGTATATACGTACACACAGGCGCGTGTGGTGCCCCTGTACTATGGGTACAATGGAAATGGCGCGTATACTGCGGGACCGCCACCGCAAATAAACCGAATTCGACAAATGTCGAAACCACGTTGATCGCCGACCGGCCGCTCGCGCGCGCGCGCCCCCGCGACCGATAGTTTCGACGCTTTTTTTAACGTGTAAAGCGCGGAGCTCGTTCGAATCCCTATACTCTGTGTGTGTGTGTGTGTATGTGCTCCGACCTCACTCCTCGCCCACACCCCGGAAAAGAGCTGGAAATCGTCGCGTCCGCGGCTAGCCGAACACTTCCGCGGCTCGTTTCGCCTCGTTTCGCGCGCGCCTCCCCCGGACTCTCGCGATATCATTTTCTCTTTCTGCCCCGCCCCGCTATGTGTATCGCGATAGAGAGAGAGAGAGAGAGCTCGAAAATGGGATTCGTCGTAATTGGCAGCGACCGATGCGATGCTTTTTCCCTCGCTCTATTCCTCGTTTGCCGATACCGCGAGGTGTAGTGATGGGAGCTGTTGTCGTACAACGATGGAAATGGGAGTTAGAGGGTTCGGGCGATCGCGGGGTGGAGTTGTTTCGATAATGCTGGTATTATTAGGATGCAGTTGTTGTGGACGAGTAGGTATATAGCTAAGGTTATATATATGTAATGGGGCCCCTTTCTTGCATTTTGAATTTCATATTAGGATATGGTTTCGATATCGCGTGCAAGTTCGGGTGGGTTTTCATTTCGCGAATTTGCGCGCGCAACAATATGAAGCGTGCTTGGCTCGTTAATTTAATTACATCTGATATTGGAACTGCTGGAAACTAATAAAGTTCGCATTAACTTCTGAGGGAAATATATACGTTCAATTATAATGTAAATTGTAATTAATGCTCGTGAAACTTACTTGAAATTATTAATAAAATATTGCAGAGAAACCAATCGAATCAGTGATTTCGAAACACGAGCGCATCAGCTCAATATCAAATATTGAATTTAGACATCATTATAAGCTGTCAGAAAGACAGTTAAATTTTAATTCATATATAATTTCAAGCAAAGTATATTTCATTTGCACAATCCAAACAGTTTTGTCAGATTATTACCCGAGTATATAGGTACATATTTTTAGCTCCTGATCGAATTGATCAATATACGTGTATGACTAATAAGTTGGCAAGGAGGCACGCGGCATTATGCGCTGCGCTCGCGCGCTGTAATTTGTTCCGATATATTGTGTTTTCCTATCTCGTGTGCCAATCAATTTTCCACAGTTCGATCGGCCAGCAGACAGCTCTGAATGGAGCGGCTCACGTGCAAAATAGCCGTGAATACACGTCAAGTGGCCTAGTCGAGTTGTTAATATCGATATGGATGCCGCGCATGCCACTCGAAAAGTATATACCTATATATAACGATGCGCGCGTTCTTGTTAGGGCGGCTTCGAGCATTGACGATGTTTACGGATACACCGGCCGCCGCCTCTCCTTTCTCCGTTATATAATTCAAACCAGCGATGTTTCGTAAAGTGGGAATAAATCTGGCTTTCAGGCTTAATTGAGTCATATTAATATCCGCGACGAATGGCTAATCCGTGAAAAATCTCGAGGCGCGCGCGGTGAAGACGTTATATACTTTCTAATTCGCTGTGGCGCCGTATATATAAATATACTCATGCATATAAATTCGTGCATTACGCGCTGTATAACTGTCGAAAACGAGTTAATTTTCTGGCAAATTAAAAAACCACTTGCCCAACATTTACACTTTTTGCCCATAAACAAAAATGCTTTAATCGCTCAATTTTCACGAATCATCGTTTCATACAAAACCAAGCTAACACTCTCTCGCCTCTTGACTTTCGCTTTACAAAATTTCTGAGAAACTGCTGCCGCGCACGCTCCAATTCAAGCCCCGTTTTCATTCGCTGAATTAGCTGTGGAGAAAAAAACGGGGAGGGGGGGAGGCCTCGAGACAAAAGTTACATTTTTAACGCGACCAAAAGAGCGCGAAGTGAAAGACGCAAAAGAAGGAGAAGGAAAGAATAAAAAAAAAAGGAAAAAAAAGAAGAAAAACAAAGAAACCAACCAACCTTTCGCCGCTGCGATAAAGTACATCGAGCGGCTGTGGCGGCGGCGGCGGCAATCAGCTCGGGCGTCTTTTTCTCGCTCCACTTGTCGCGATTCATTAGCGCGACACTCCGGTGTGTATATATACGTATATATATATAAGCGCCAGCGCGCGGCGGCGCTAGTACGCGGGAGGGGATCTTCGCCCGGATTATAAACGCGCGCCACAGCGGAGGTTCATTAGCGTACTGCAGCGGCGGCGGTGGCGGCGGTGGTTCCTGCAAAAAAAGAGAGAGAGAGAGGAGGGCCAGTGTATTGACCGACGAAAGGAGTCCAGATCCCCCGAGAGCGAGCGAGAGAGGAGTCGAGATATATAGATAGTCCTAATAATAATATCGCGCGTGCGGATCGAAAGCTCGGCGCCGACGCGATCGATCACTCTCTTTTACTCTCTCTCTCGCTCTCTTCGTGCTTTCATTTAATTATGCCGGAGCAACGGCTCGGAAGGGAATTGCGCGAGGGCGAGGAGCGAGAAGAGAAAAAAAGGGAGAAGCGAGCGAGGAATTTTGACGCTCTATGAGACGACGCTCCCAAAAAGGAAGACTCGCGCGCGAGAGATGCAACTCGCGCGCGAGCGCTAAACTGCGAAAGTTGAGGAGCGAGAGAGGGAGGGGGGAGGTCAGAGGCTACGTGTCCCGACTTCATCAATCATCGGCGATAAAGCCCGTCGAAAAAGTCGATTCACCTTTTCAGCTCGGGATCAAGCCCACCCTACGCTGCTCCCTAGATATACTCTCTAAGTGACGTTTCTTACTCTCGGCGCGGCCCTGTATATATATATGGAGCGTCGTCTCGCGAGACAGTCGAATGCCTTTTATATAGGGACTAACTTTCGCGGTCTTTCCGCGCGATTTATATATACGGGGCGCGGGGGAAGGCTTCAGGATTTTTCTCATGATGGCGCGTGGCAAAGCCGCTTTTTATATCAAGTTCGACGACGCGATGTCAGCGCGAACTTAAAAATCGCTTAATAAGCAATCAAACTAGTTTTTCCGGGAAAATATAATTGACAGCTGCGGGAATATTCCGAAGGGATGTTCGTTGTGCGGGGGTGTGTGTATGGGGGGAGGGAAAATTATCGTTCGCTGAACTCTCAACTTTTCAATTTATTTCTTTTCTTCGTATACGCGAATGTTCCCTCCGTGGAATTTCTTCGCCGTATCAAAAATTCATGAGATTCTTAAGGAACGTTCAAGTTGTTTCAAACAATGCTCGCCGAGTTTTAGAACGATAAAATAGCCCGCGCCCCCCTTCTGGATAGAATTTCTCATATCAACTGCGGCTACGTTTTGCATTCTATACGTATTATATACAGAGAAATCGATTCTGGATATTGGTTATTGAATTCATTCGTGAAAATTTTACGCTCACCTCCGTGTTCTAATTTGACACCTGAAGTATTATCGGAAAAATAATGTCTAATTCGAACTACACCCAAAGTATATTTAATTCTCTTCGCCTTTTTTCTCTACCCAATAGACATATCATTTATTTATCCGTCAATTATGATCAGTCACTTATGATCGTACACTGGTCAACAATCATTTATTTACGCTCGCAGCAACAATGACACGTATACACATACACACTTGCCGCTGCTAGCCCTGTCAATCGATAATAACATTATCTCTCCGTATTGTCGCGATAGCCGCGCTAAGACAATTCTCCGCCGGCGAACAAATATGGATTATCTTCTTACGGGAATTAAGCTTTCACAAGCCATCCGCCCCGCGGCTCCTTAAACATTAATCGGCCCCGTAGCCTCATCCCCCCGTATAGATACACACACACACACACACACACACGCCGTCCACGTAATATAGCCAGCCACGCGCGCGCCTATTAGGTATCCAATGCGCCGTGCGCTTAATTTCCAAGAAACCAAGCGTGTACCATACATATACATACACGCACGTCGACGAGGAGCCATCGGAAATACACTAAAGACGTGTCCGATAAATACGTAACGAGCTACTTTTGCAACGGCAGATAGACACACGGATGACATATAGCGAGCTATGCGCGCTCTTACACTCGCTTTTTTTCTATTTTTACACGCGAATTGTCCGATTTTTGTACCACCCCTCCCCACGGAAGCGACGGCGCGTGTATATATAGTCATTCGCGATATTCAGTCTCGCCTGAAGATTCTCGAGCACGAGAAAACTAGCTCGTAATGCCCCGCGGAGTTGACGTTTCAATTCGGCGAGCAAGGACGAACAAAGCGCCACTCTCGCGAAAAATTCCTGCTCGCGAAAAACTTATGTGCGTGTATATATATACGGCCGCGAGCGGAAGGCGAGAAGTTCGGCGGAAAACTTCTTAGCTGCGATCAATCGGTCGCGACATACGAGTATGTGTGTGTCTGTGTGTAGTGGCAAGGGCTGAGTGCGCAAAAAGGAGATAGAGACCCGGAGATACATCGTCGTCGTCGTGCGCCCCTTGGCGCAAAAATACCGCGAAGAAGGCCGTCATTAGAGGGCATTCACGAAGCGAATCCCCTACGTCGACGCTCTCTCTCTCTCTCTCTCCTTTTCCCGCACGCTCGAAACTTCGCTCTAGGTCGGGTCTATCTACTACTACTACCGCGCGAGCGACGAGTTCTCTCTTCTGCTCGTCCGACTTGGGGCAAAAGTTGCGCACAAACGCGAGCGCGCGGGCAGCGGCGCTTGTTGGCTGACCGCAAGCGGGTACGAACTTTTGCCTCGTCTCTCTGCTCTCCGCGCGTGTCTTTCTTTCGTTTCTCTCTCTCTCTCTCCCTCTCTTTCCCGTACAAGTGTGCGCGTCTATGCAGTATATGTGTGACTCTCTCACTCGTTTCCTTTTTTTTCTCCCCCCTTTTTTTTTAACAAATTTGTGTATTCAGGCCAGCCTGGTAAATAGCAGCCCCGCGCGCGCGCGCGTTCATGTCTTCATTACCATTTCTATTCCGGATCCGCGCGCGGAAAATTGCATATGTGGATGAATACACTTGAAAGTTTCTTTTTCGCTCTTTCTCTCTCTCTCTCTCTCTCTCTCTCTCTTTGTAGATCTCACTGACGACGAGAGCAACAGTGTACATGTGAAAACGCGTATGGATGTATACGAGTGTAGATTTTAAATCTTGATGTTGCGCACTAGCGAAATGAATTAACGGCAGGAAAAAGCGGCCACTTTATAGAGATATGATTTTTAAAAAACTAAGCGTTTGTCGAGAGAATTCGCGAATACAAAGACGAACGTGAATGTAGGTAATCAGCGTGTTATTTCCGGTGTGATGAACGTGAAATAGTATAGTGAAACGTTTGAAAATGGCAAAACAGTATTTATCGCTGACGTTGAGATTTCCATTTTTAAACCGAAGAGGAGAAAAATTGTTAAACGCTTCTTACATCGAGCGTATAATTGCCATTTTTTGCCATTAAACGCGTCGCGTGATTCCTATCAATATCTCGAAATGGTATCGCGTTCATGAATACTTTAACATAAACTAGCAGTTACTACAAAGCGTTATACTATCGTACAATGACTTGGAGCATAAGTTACATTTTAGCGTCGTCCTGTGAAGGGCGACGCGTTAAATAAAGCATATGTTCCAAAGGCAATTATATACAGTCGTGCTTCTAGTAGTAGTACAGATGTCGTCAACCGTCGCCAGTCGTATTATATTAATTAAATAGCTTGGCCGGGTATAACGTTAATCGTGACGGAATACAAAACTTTTAATGACATTACGCAGCATGTTTATTTAGCTTATATATATATACCCATGAAATAAGGTATTTAACCTCACCAAATTATAGACTCGAAGACTCAAACTTTAATTTAACGTTAGTTTTATAAAGCAAACACAGCCACTTCTAAGCAAAGTAAACACCATATACCGATGAAGAGAAACTCAAATCCTTTATTCTTGGTCTCTGTTGCATGCTCGACTATTCGATTCTTCGAATTTAGCCATCGAATGAAAGTCTGATCGATTCCAATCCCCCCGACTCTCACGGAAAAACCCAACCACCGAGCTACCGTCGTCGCGTGTACTTTGTGTCGCCGAGGAAACTTGTCCCGGCAATGATCCGTAAATCTTGCAAATGCTTCCCAAATTCATCGGAAACCCCCGCCCGCTGGCGCAGTTTTTTTTGCCTCGCTTCAAACGAAACGGATATAAAAAGCTCACCACGTGGTTCACCTCGTTTTTTTTTTCTTGTATCGCTTCTTAGCGTGACACGCACCGCGTGGAAAGAGTTCGACCGGTCACGCGGGTACACATATATACGTATATACTTATACGAAGATTTCTATCGTCTGAGATTCTACCATCCTCCACTCGTTCGCTCTTTCGTATATAGAAAGATGGAAAGTCTCTACAGAGGCAGCCGCAGAGGAAAGCTCTCTCCGCGGGCGAATCCGAGTATACATACCTAGTATATATAGAGCTCGTCCTTTTGACGCGTTTCCCTTGTAAAGTAGCGAATGCCTCGCGCTCACTTTATGTCTGTATTCCATCTCTCTCTCTAGCTCTCTCTGGAGAGGCGGAATAAATAATTTTGAGCTGCGTTTGACAAGCGAGCGAAAGAGGTCTCGTGAAAAAACGCGAACAAGGCGGGTTTGCCTGGAGAATTTTGAAAAAGGACACTTTTTTCGTTTGACTTTTGTCAATGAAATTATTAAAGGAAGTCGATGCCTATGCAAGTGACGTGAAAAATTTCTCGGTTCTCCGTCAGTGTGAAAAATGATGAAAAAACCTTTTACATTTTTTGATAAAAAAAAAAAAAAAGAAAAAAATTGTCTTATTCCATTGAACACTGTGTTATGTTTGTGTTTTAGAATATTCATTTCCAAACGTTTATCGATTGTTTCGTTGTATTTATAAATATCATAACCTCGATAACCTCCATCCTGCACAAATGTTAGAACGTAGAAGGAAATACAAAATATGTCCGACAAACCGTAAAATTAACAAATTTAAATGCCGATATCAGTGATAACAGTTAGCCAACAACGTATAACCTTTGTGTATGAAAAAGCCATTAAGCGTCTGAACAAAAGCATTTGTCCACAAAATACCTTCAATACTAAGACGAATTTCTTTGTTCACAGGTTATAGCAGCCAGCCACGAAAAGTCATTCCCTACGCCACCTCGTCCAAGACTAACTGCAGCGCGCAAAGAAAAAGAAACAGTTCCTCTCTCTGTAGCCTGGCAGGCAGGCAGACGAAAGGTGTGCGTCGCGCGCTCTCGGTGTCTCGCGTGCAGTGCTATGGGCGAACGTTGCCGGTCGTCGTCGTCGTCATCTCTCTATGTGCCGGGCCGCAGGTGGAAGCAGCCATCACGCGGAGCGAGTGACAGAAAACACGACTAATTGTGCGCGGTGCTGGTGTGTTTGCACATAATAATATATACATGCGTGCGGTGCGTGCTTTCTATCTTCGAGTGCCACGGTGATTATCGAGACTGTTCTGAGGAGCGAGTAAGCGAGATAGCAGAGATAATTAAAGAGAGACGGCCGCAAGCGTCGATGGATAATTGACGCGAGAGCAGACGCGGTGGCAGCAGCAGGGAAGCTGGAGCGTAGAGAGGCCAAACTGCCTGGGCGTCAGATCGACGACGACGACGACGACGACGACGACGACGACGATGATGATGATGGCGATTGTGATGAGGATACACTCGCTCGAGGCCGTCGTGGCGCTGCTATTCGCCGTGGGCATCGTCCTCGCGCGGATTGACTTCGTCTTCGCTCAAGGTAAGTGACGACTGCGCGTTCTATAACCTTTTTGCGTTTTCATGAAGTTCTTTTATTATTTTCTTTCACTTCTTCTTCTTCTTCTACCACTATATACTTGATCTTTGTCTATTGCGCAGATTTTTTTTTTGCTTTTTGTTATTGAGTATATATATTATACAGTTTTTTTTTGTTTCGGTTATTATTACTTATTATATATTGCAGTTTCGTGGATATTGTATCACACACGATGTTTTTTATTACATTATATACTTGCCGAGGCTTGATGGCGATCCTTTCAATTGCACTGGTACATGAATTTTCGTTTTTTTTTCTTTCGTATATACCTTTAAGGAGAAGCGTTTTATATTTTTTCGATTTTTTTTTTTCGTTTTTTTTTTCATTTTTGCAAGAGTATATATATTTATTGTACGTAAACATGGTTATCATATTTATCATTGGAAGTGAACAATGTTTTCATTTTTATTATCCTTTAATTTTTGCTAGTTGAGAAGTTTTCGTTTGGACCATACAAATTATTGAATGCTCGGTATATGGAAATGTATATTTTTCGGAGTGTTGGGATTTGCACAGGGAGTAATTAAATTTTGATGAAGTTCTGGCAAATTGAATGTGGAATGTCCGCGGGGCAAAGCAAAGGGATACGCGAATGAAAAACTCCGCATGAAAAATAAAAAGTGAATTGTTTTGTTGGATATTTTATATTAAATTTATTCCTTAACATGTCAATTTTTAAATTGAAGAAAAATGTATTCATTCAGAAAAATTCTTACTAAAATTAGATAATTAGATAAAGTTATGTAAATGATAAATTATGTAATTTGAAAAATTCCAAGCTCTCGAACTGAACGTAAATAAGTGCTTAACAGTAAATGGATAAAGTGGGTAACGCATTATAAATAAAGTATATTATTTTTATATTTATAGAAAATTAAAACATCTAATACTTGTACAATACAAAATTACACATATTTAATTAAGTGAAAAAAGTGTAATTGATTGGTTGCTCAAGATTCGTTAAGTTCTTGTCCCCAATATATCCTAAATTAATATCATTAATCCCATCATTTCATATTCTTTTTCTTCAGTTACTTCCAATTTTTATCTCATGCCTTTAAATTTATTTTATGTTTTAATACTGCACTTTTATTGGTAGAAATTTTTGGTTTGCGTGGTTCGTATTTTATTGACGAGCTTGATTTGCTCTTTTAAGGCTGGAGGATTGCTTGTATTTTAAAAAACGTAGTTGGATCAATACATTTTTCGCGATTGAGCTGAATATTTGAAGAAAGAAAAATTCACTTGATATCAATGACTTTATTCAATTGAGAAATCCATTAATATGAGTATTTTGTAATTGAAATGCTTTTCAGGCATAAATATAAATATCTCTATTTAGAGAAGTAAACGGCACATTCAAGTGAATAAATCTCTACAAATATTTTAGTAAATTTTTTGTATCTAACTTGATAAGAAAAAATAATAAACCATAGGATTTAATTTATATTATTCATGATTTGTTCAATGAATAATATTCTAATATTATCGAATGCTTAAATGATTTATTAAAAACAGTATTGGTAATTATAATAACATTATAGCACAACAATTATTAAAAACCATTAATCGAGCTCACTAAAGATGAAATTGCTCAGCAATCTAATTCCCGATTATCAAATTATCTCTCTAAAGATTGAAAATAAATTATAATTAGTCACTTGTCAACTTTACAATATTAAATAGACTTTCAAGAGAATCATTTTCCAACCGAGACTTCTAATTATACTAATAGAACATAAAAGTTGATTTGAAAAAATCTTTCTGTAATGAATGAAAGTAATTATCGAAAATTGAATATTTCAAACGTTTACCTTATTTATTTTTTACCTAGTTATAGAACCGACCATTTCAAATCAATATTTTACGCGCTCAATTACAATCTCTATCTCTCAAGATCCAAGAAAAAAAATATCCAATTTTACTTCAGCAACGCGAGCATTACCGCGTGATAGTGCAATACTCCTCTTGCTCACCTTTTACAGCGGCGCTGATATTTGTAAATTTAAAAAAAAGCCCCTATTGTCACACGAGTACTCCTAATATTAAATTTTCCATCGTAACATTTTCACGAGCGTGCTCGTCCCACTATATGCGCTACAAATGGTCGCTCTCGATAACGAGCAGTCGCCACTCGGAGCATTAAACAGGCCGAGCAAAAGAATGAAAATAAAAACAACGCAACGGCGGCGGCTCTGAAAAGATTAAACTCTGTTCCCCAACCTGTAAAACATGAAGTGAACAGCCACACGGGCCCGAGTCTTTTTGTCTTTTTTTAAAAAATAAACTATAGCGATCCCATATAGATATTCGACTATCCTACGTCGAGGAAAAAAAAACGCGTCATAAATGAACGAACAAACAAAAACACGTCAATCCTTTTAAAAGATTAAAAAAGGGAAAAAATTGCCGCACTATGCGGAGATTAATTTCGCTCTAATTCACGCGCGAAACCATTGAAAGCTGCACACGCGGGGGAGGCTATATAGCTGTGCTCCCGCGCGTCTCGCATACTCTCGGGGGCGCGGGCAGCGATAAAAAATCTATAAGCCTAGAGCGAGAGAGAGAGAGAGAGAGCGCACGGATTAGCGGCCGGTCATCGGCTCGGCTAAATCGACGACTCACCGATTAACCGAGTGCTGCATATATGCAGAGCGTAATACGTCCCCGTGATGCGTTCATGTAGTGTATATATGTGTGTGTGTGGGTGTGTCGCTAACGTATCGCGCGTGCACGAGCACCGGATCAAAAAGTCAAACTGATGCTGAAATTTTTAGATCGGGCAATATTTTTTGTCTTTTTTGGACGGATGCCTGGCAGTTCAATGACAGGGATTTTCGTTTTGCGATATTTTGATTCCCTTTTTTTTTAGTTTGTTGAATAATTTTTTAGATCGGAAATATTTGATATGGAAGATGTGCACGATCGGGGAAGGATGAAAAGGACAGGAAACATACATACGCTCGGATGATCTTTATCCGGGTAAATATAGTTTTCGAAGTAAAGGCTTGATATCGCTATTTTTACATTTGTTTTAAAAAACCAAACTATAATACTTTGCTCCAATTTAATATACCATACTATCGTATATAACCTGTTGTAAAAATAAAGATTAAACGAAAATTTTGTAATTAAACATTTTCGACGCTCTGAGCTCGTTCACTCAGTTCACGCGCTCTTTCCCCTGCGGTACGTTTCAACTTATATAACGAAGCCGCAACGCTTCAAATTTCCACGACACCCGTCGATTTCCCGTCGTAGTATGACCCATATATATACGCTTTTTCCACCTACATACCCACACACACACACACATACATCTACCGCAAGGGACGAGTCGCGTCGTCGTAGGGATTACCGCGTGCGCAACGCTGGCTGCGTGCGACGGCGCGTGGTGATTTACCTGTACACTCGCGTGCGCTTTTTCGCCCGTTATACTGCGTCCCTTTTGTCGCTCTGTATATATATATATTATATCTCTGCAGCGCGCGTCGGTTTGACGCGAAATTCGTCTGTCGCCGGTGCGGACGAGAACGCGAGCGCCTGTGCGGGAGATGACTTTTTCGCGGAGTGGCGAGTTTTGGGCACTCGCGCGTGGCAATTTTAACGTGATTTCGCGGATGATCTAGTGCGAGCGCGTTAGTTTAGAAGCGAAAAGTTGCGCTGATTTCGAGAGACGGTGCGTCTGCTCGTAACCGTTAATGCGGATGATGCGATGGAGTGGTGGTAGTGTGTATGCGAACGTCGTTTAAATTGGTTCAATTATTTCGGAACGACGATTTTCGCACTGTGGCTGATGGTATAATTTTTGAGTTTTTCGTATATTTACGTACGAGCGTGGCTGCATGAATATATTTGGTAAAAAATTAATTGAATTTGATT
>JAPYZP010000325.1:0-27742 GCA_030522985.1 Torymus sinensis | reverse complement strand
CTCTCTCTCTCTCTCTCTCTCTCTCTCTCTCTCTCTCTCTCTCTCTCTCTCTCTCTCTCTCTCTCTCTCTCTCTCTCTCTCTCTCTCTCTCGTTCTCTCGCTCTTACTCTAGTTTTTTTATTTATTTAAAAATGGTGTGCTTTATTCAAAATTGAGTTTAGTTTTTTTTTATAAATGAGACCATATGGGCGGAATAATCTTTTAACCAATGGTACAAAAGTTTATTATATGTAAATTAAAAAGAAAATAAAGAAAATTCTTGAAACTATTTCGGCATCTTGAATCCGAAAGAACACGCAACTAACAACTCTTACAGTTCGATCGAAAAATCATCTGCTAAAAATCGCTCAGTATTTATTAATACAAATAGTGCAGTAATGCCAAAGCCATTGTCAAGTACATACACGCTGCTTACCAGACAGTCACGTGCAATGAGCAAATCGATATAAAAGCAATTTAATATTACGCGATGCCATGCGGGGAAAATAGAACTGCCGGCAAGGTACGTAATGTGTGAAGAAGACACTCTTTTTATATTTGTCTATAAGGTACGCGTAAGTAAGGCTTTAAAGCACACACCCCATTAAATCACTGTATTTGATTAATGTTACGCGATGCAACACTGTGCATTTAAATTTGGTATACTCAAATGCAAATACAATCTTGTCACATTGAGTTTATTTGTAGTTAATGCGTGCATGAATGCGTTGTCAAGACGTATTATAAATGTTATGCATTAAATGAAGATGAGAAAATTATAAAGTCGATTCAGACTGTAATTAGTGAGAGTGCTAAAGATTCAATACTTCAGTTTGATGAGGGTGTTTAGAGAAAAATAATTTTTGATAATTTTCTCATATCGAAATTAATGACAGTAAACAAGGAATAGTAATTGAGCAAAAACTTTCTGATACTTAACTTAAGAAATTTTAGTTTTAGTTAAAACTATATATGTTTCGACGTAAAAATAAATAGATGAGATGTTGTACACAATGTAAAATTAGAATTAAAATGCTTTTTAGAGAACAATAGTTGTATAAAAATTATATTATTGTTTTTACACATTGAACAAAGACCTATATAAGCGTGCAAACCCAACGAAAATGTTCTTGTTCTTGTATATTTAGTCGTATAATTAGTCGTCGTGTATTATATACATAGAGTACACATCTCTGTTACTTTGTAAACATTATTTAAATTCTTTAATAACATTATTAAAAATTATATTAGTTTAAGCAGTACACCGAGAAGGAATCTTTATTTTATAAGAAGTTAAGGTTTTTTTTTTATGAAAAGTAAGTAAAACGGGTTCCAAAATAGTTGAGTCACCTAACGCGAGTAGCTGATGTACAATTTATATCTACAAGTTTTAAATAAAATTATTAAGGAGGCAAGCCAGTGTTACTTCCTGGAAAAAACACATAAAAGTTAAACACATACAAATTTTCTATCTAAAACTTTTGAATCCATAGGTGATGTAATTATAATAATTATAACCCTAAGTAGAGTCATTTATATTTATATGAATGTTCTGTATACGTCGTGGGATCGACTTGAAATTTTAGGGGTACCGTCTCATAATGTTCCTTTTTAAATTGAGTGGAGCAGAATTTTGAAACAGTAGGAAGAATTTTTTTATACCACTTTTCATCATATTCAGATTTTTAAATATTTAATAGAAACATTCCAAAATTTCATTTAATTTTTTTATTAATTCTGCTTCACTCATTTTAAAATGGAACGTTCTGAAAAAGTGCCCCGAAAATTTATCAAAAATTGTCTTTGAATCTTGGCTGTAAGTATATCTAACGTTGATATAAACATAAATGATTCTAGTTATGCTTAAAATTACAGCAGTTATCGGTGGATAAAGTTACTTTTAAATAAAAATTTATAAACATATTTTTTGACGTGATTAACTATTATGTTTTTTCCGGAATTAGTACTATGATATTTTTCAGTTTCTAAACTTATATTTGTCTCCTGTATAACTACATTATTCCTGTTATTACCTGGTATTTATCCTGGTATTTCATCTATGCGGCTCTAGTCGTTGATCTAGAGTCAAATGGTCATCAATTTTTTGCAATCCATGTAGACGCTCACACATCCCAATAATTTACAAATCGATTTTCACATTGTTACAAAAATGGCTGCAAATGGTTTCTAAAGAAATAAAAGATGACTGTTCGATTTTTCCCGACCGTATAGCATCAAGTGCAACTGAATTTCACGGTTAATAGGTATATGTTGTATAAGATATATGTAGGTCGAACAGTTGCCCATTTTTACAGAGTTGCTAATTTTATAAATATAAAAGAGTAATTCTGCAAGATAATTTAAAATCTTATATTGTTAGTAATAAATTAGTTATTACGAATAATTTATGTATGATGGTATATAGGGTAAGCTGCATAATGAAGGTCATAAAACAAAATTCAAACGTTTATTTGGAAAATGACGGATGTCAAGCGCTCCGTACACGTAAACTCCGTACACTATATTAAAAATTTTTTTTGGGTAATTCTTATTAGCATTTTCGTTAGCTATGCTCGTTTGAAAAGTAGGTACATTGCAGATCCCTACTTACCGACAGTGCGGTTTATATTTAATTAAATAAATTCTCATCATTTTTTTGGAAAAACACGTTTGTCAAGCGCTCCGTATATGTAAATACTATACCTACTCAGAATTTTTTTTGGATGATTCTATTGGTATTTTCGTGAGATATACTTGTTTGAAAAATAACGTCGGTACTCACATCCCCTTAAGATTTGTTTTAAGCAGCATTGAAAATGAAACCCGAAATATTAAATCGAATAATTTACAATTTTAATTGTATCTAAATTAATTGTTAATTTTGACGATGATTTATCAGAAAAGACATAGGTATCATGTATATTATACACACCGACCAATCACTATAAAGAGCTATATACTAACTCAAACTAACCTAAAAATCGAAAACCTTAATATTATGAAATGAACAAGTAAATTTTAACTTACTATCAAAACTATCAAAATAAACAATATCCGTACTGCGAACTCCATTGCAAACGTTTTTACACATTTTCAAAATGTAGACCAAACGATAAAAATAACTTCGAACATTTAAAGTTTGAACGCAAGTCCTGGAACTTTAAAAGGTTATAGATTAGCCATAAAACATGCAACAACCTGTTCTTAGATATTTATGATAACCTATCCTTTACAACCTTCTATATAGAAGCTGGCGTTCCAATTCTCAAAGTTATTAATGTTATTATTACCGTCGGGTGTACATAATGAATGCATAAATCAAGCATTTAAAATTCATAAAAAAATGACAACAAGTCAACGACCTGGTTTGTTGACAAACACAAAATAACATCAGAACCGGTTTAGGTGCGCCGACCGCATGCGACAACAGACAGCAAGTGACAACACTGCTCCCAACAACGTACCAGCAGGTGCTGCCACCTGTTTTATTGTCAACCTCGACGACTCGACGAGCGATCAGCTGACGGCTGCTACAGGCTATAGATACGGTGTTCAGTAAGTACTTAGCAGCGTTGTCGACTTGTCGCACGATCCTCCTTACTTAGTTCCGTCGTGTCTTCTCTCCGCAGAAGCAAACCGTGCATACTTTTAGTGTTTTCGTGCTCGCATGTCAACTATGCTAAGCAAATAACACCACTTCGAGAGTCCAGAGGCTGCAGCAACACAGTGTCTTTTCTCCCACAACCGACGAGGACAAATATGAAACGCAGCGAGAGGTAACCTCAGGAGGGTGTGTGTATACGCAGCGTTTGAGTGTAACACACAACAGACAGACGCCAAAATGAACAAAAACATGAACTCGCCGTCGAAGCTGACGGAGTTCGCGCCGTTGAGCCCCGAGGAGAGCCAGCCCGTCGTCGCCTCCATCTTCTCCAAGATCTTTAGCTTCACCAAGGGTGAGTTTTGGTCTCTGTTGTTTGCGCGGTTCGTACCTAAACGTGCTTTTGCTTTTTTTCGTTTTGGGCTGACAGCAATTTCGGAGCGTGATTTTAGAGATTTCAGATAGGTAACAAGGGTTGTATTTTGGATGAGTGCTCTCTCGGATTCGAAAGTCTCAGATAATTCACAATGGGGAATGGGTTTTAGGTTATAAGTGGTGATTTGAAGTATTTCAAGTGTAATTTTATAGTTATATTCTATGAATTACTTATCGACAATAGTTGCTTTTTGACTTTTATATTGATTGTTGTTTTTTTCTTTAAAATGATAGTTATATTATTATTATAAAACAGTGTGATAGTGGCTTTTAAGTTAGACAACTGTTATCATAAGGTTTTATCGCTTGTGTATTTACTACTCATTTCTAATGCATTTGTATATTTATCTTCTTATTAGTCTAGTTCGTTTTATTTGATATCTCTTTATCATTTTTGACCTGCAGTCAACAGACAACTTTTTAAAATTAGGGAAGTGATGGACATATTTTATTTTTTGCATTAAATAAATTGAAAATATTCTGATTTTAAAAATTAATTATTAATATATCAATACTGGAAAATGAACTGCATTGTTTTATTAACTAAAGTTTATTAGTGGATAAAATGTAATAAATATATTAAGAAATGCTTTTTGTAGGATCAAGTTCAAGTGATGTCCAAGCAATTTCTCCAAATACTGATGAACAGAGTTCATCAGGAGATTCTGAATCCTGGAAGCCTCCACGAAGTGCAGAAAAATCACCTTCTGAAGATACTAGTAGTGTGATGAGCTTTTCAGTAGAAGCAATTGAAGGTCGAAGTCTTCCAAATGTTTTAAAACGTATTAGTAATATTGTGGCTTCAAAAAGTACTGTAAGGACTGTTTTTAACTATAAACATTTTTAGATCATCTTCACATTCTACATTTGTGTTATACTTTATTCCCCAGAATCTTCAATCATATAAAGATTCACAGCTAAGAAGTTATTGGATGCCTGACAGTGTGAGTAAACAGTGTTATGAATGTGGTGAAAGATTTACAACATTTAGAAGAAGACATCACTGTCGAGTGTGCGGCCAAATTTTTTGTTCAAAATGTTGTTGTGATGAAATTCCTGGAAAGATTATGGGTTGTACTGGTAAATATTGCATACATTATCTTCATTAAGTCTAAATTAAAATGTAGTTTTGATCATTATTTTTTATTCTTATGTCAATAGGTGATTTAAGAGTGTGTACGTATTGCTGTAAAGTAGTTTTGTCATACTTACAATCATCAGATATGAGGAGTGATCTTTCTGCAGATTTGAAAGCCTTGCAAGAAGATCTTGAAGAAAAGTATGGTAGTAATTCACCACCTTCTTCCAGAAAAAGTGCCAATGAAATTACAGAAACTGAAAAAATGGTTAGAAGAAAACCAAGTGTTGGTTATATGGAAGAAAAGTATGCATTTGGACGGTAAGCTTCCAGAAACAAGTCTAAAAATCCATAATCTATATTTACTTTAAAATATATTTTTTAATTTAATTTTTAGCCATTCTCAAAATTATTTGACTTCTCAAGAACGTACTTTGGCATTGCAAAATTCAGCATCCCTGCGAATGATCTATGAAGAACTTTTTCGATCTAACCAAGCCATCATTCTACAAACTCATAGGATTCGATTAAATCGTTATTATAATTGCTTTTTAGGAAATGAATTGGTAAATTGGATGATATCTCAAAATAAAGCTGCTACTAGGTAAATAACATAAAATTCAATCTACCATAATATTAATTCATATATACAATTTTTTATACAATTAAAACTCCTTTTAGAATTCAAGCTACTGCTATAGGACAAGCTTTGTTTGAAGCAGGGTTTATAGAACCTGTTTTATTAGACAATGCCTTCAGTGATACAGCTGCATTATTTAAGCCAGCCAAATTGTCGCGTGTACAAAGTAAAGATTATTTAGTTGAAAATCAAACTTCCTGTGATGCACAAGAGCCTGCATGGGTCAAAACCATTCCTCAACATGATTCAACAACAGGTAGAAAAATTTACAAACTTCAGTACATATTTCACTACCCAAAATAAAATTACTAAGATAAATTATGCCTTTTGCAGATTCAGAAAGTGAAAGTAAACAACCACCACAAATAACAGGTCGCATGCCATCATCTAGTTCAAGTTTTTATTTAGATTTAAATTTAGAAGCTTCTACAGTCACGTTAAAAAGGCCAACATCAGAGGATATAATGTCAACTTCATCAGATTGCAATGATGGAATGATCGAACATAAAGAAGTTAATTTTCAAACACAAGAACATAATAAAGTTCCTGAAGATCTCCTTAATGATACTCTTCTTGTTCAAGACATAAAAGAAAGAGAAGGATGGCATCAAGTGTCTAATTTAAAAAGTGCCTTTGGTGAATCCAATGTTTATAATAGTCTTACGTGAGTACATACTTTGCATAATTCTTGAATACTATCAAAGAAGAAATCCAACTTTAATATATTTTAATCAAATGAATTTCGCTTTGCTCAGATCGGCGTATAAGCAGCACGAAGATTCTCTCCTTCGACAACTTCTCAACAAAGAAGGTTTATCGCAAAACTGGTCAGAAGTAGTTGTGCAAATAGCCCATCAGATAGTTGATCACGTAAGACCCGATTTGCATCACGACGCTGATGACATGGATATTCGACAGTACGTACAAGTCAAGAAATCTCCCGGTGGCAGTAAGAACGACTGCGAAATCGTATCTGGAGTTGTATGCAGCAAAAATGTAGCGCACAAAGGAATGAATGCGATGATTGCTAATCCTAAAATTTTACTACTTCGCTGCGGTATAATGTACCAGCGCGTTGAAGGAAGACTGCTTAGTTTAGAACCAGTAATGCTCCAAGTGCGTTTCTTATTATTTATTCATTAATTTGCATTAATCAACGTTACGTTTATATTCAATAATAACTTATCTTTCCAGGAAAATGAATATTTAGGACATACAGTAGCGCGAATAAATGCCCTAGGCCCCGACATAGTTCTAGTGCATCGATCTGTATCGAGATTAGCCCAAGACAGACTGAGAGAATGTGGTGTTACTCTAGTATTAAACGTGAAGCTTAGCATACTCGAAAGATTGGCAAGGTGTACAGGTGCCAACATTGTCGACACTATCGACGCCCATATATCAGCTAGATATAGGCTTGGGACGTGTAAAAAGTTTTACTTAAGAAATTTTCCGTGTGATAAAAGTAAGTATTCATAAAACGATTCCAGAAAAAATTTCGGACACTCGACTAATTATTTTATAATCATTTTTAGCCGGTGTGAAGACGCTAATGTACTTCGAGGGCTGCGCGAATCCCCATCTCGGTGCGACGATACTGTTGCGCGGCGGCTCGCAGAGCGAGCTGAAAAAAGTTAAAAGGGTGGCGTCGATGATGATTTTCGCTGCGTACTCATGTCGCCTTGAGAAGTCCTTCCTGATGGACGAGTTCGCGAGGCCGCCTTCGCCAAAGGACAACTCTTTTCTAGACGAGTCCTCGCGTAACGCCTCGCCCAGCAAAATCAAAGAAATTGACCAATGTATGAAATTTTGATATACCTTACATAATGTTATAGATGTGTACTTAGGATAAGATATTAATTTAGCTGTCTATGTAGGTAATCAAGATAACAACGAAAACATTCCAGACAAGCCCAGGAAAGCATTAGAGGATAGCGGAGCTATTGGTTCGGGAGACGAGCAGAACTTTGAAAATCCGCTGCCAATACACAAAAGCACACCCATTAAGAGTGATTGTAACGATAAGAGACATAGCCTCGAAAATATTACCGATAGCGAGAAATTTAATCAGGTTTCAGAATTGTTAATGAACGCTACGAGCTCTTACGATACCTTGAAGCTGTTCAAAACAAAGTCAAAGCCAAGCTCCGATGAATCGAAAATTAATGACAAAGTAAAAGCATAAAACTAACAAACATTTAGAAACCGTTGCGATTTAAAGAACTTATAGTAAACATTCATATAATTTATTTAGGCTCCAGAATCAGTCGTTCACAAGGAACCAAACTCCAGCCGCAGGAACAACGACACCTCGGGCATCGGCACGTGCTCCGAGCACGACAACACCCTCGAGCTTTTCACCAAGAACTCGACATCAGAGTCAGCTGAGGAGAATCGCTCGGAGAAGTCAAGGTCCACAGGCAGTGTCAAGGATAAATCGGAGCAGGAGAAACGCGTTCACGGCGAATCGGTAAGCGATCGAAGTGACCCGCTACACCAGTACCTAAACGAGGACGAGGACGAAGTGTTCGACCAGGTCAGTCCCAACGGACAATGCCTCAGCGTGGCCGATCTGCCGCTGCTGAACAAGTTTAAGAAGGCGCTCGAAGGTACGATTCTCAGCGTATCGCCGTACCTCAAGTTCTCCATACCTTATCTGGAAACAGAACCCGGTAGAAACTGCATACTTAGGACTTTCTTCCCTAAAGAACTATTTTACTCGGGATACTTTTCGGACAAGATGGAAGGTACTCTATCATTAAACAGTAGATCGCCAGTACTGCAGTAAGCTTCTATTCAAATTAACCGGCAAAAGTCTTCTTTCCAGGTGCGAAAACTCTGGCCAATACGTTGGGCGAGTCCGCCCACCTCGATCATCCGATGAAAAACATCAAGTTTCAGCCGGAACATCCGTTCGTGAAGGTGAAGCTGACGATGAGCGCCGATAGTCGCGAAGTGCAGGCTCTGCTGTCGCATTTCCGCGCTTGCGGCGGTCGGTTGAATTTGTCGGACGGCGCGGCGCAGGAGAGGAGCGGCAGACTAGTCTCGCTGCCGAGCGAGCCATCCGATCAGACGGTCGTGTGGCCCGACTGCCTTGATCCGGCGAGTCATCAACGACTGTCCGTTCTGTTTTGCAGCTTCTTGCATAACAGCAACACGTGAGTTTGTTATTTTTTTTTTTTAATTTTTGTAAATATCTAGAATTATCTTTTAACTGTGCAGGATTCCCTAATTGAAATAGCAGCGTATTCTACCTATAAATGTTACATGTTTGCATGTTCTAGGGAATATACATATACGCAAAAAAGCTTTAGTGAAAAATAATTATTATTTTCGAGGAACAATCGAAGTATTATTATAAAAATAATAATTAAAGATTAATTGTATTTGACAGTAACAACGCTCCCGCGTTCTGCGTGAACCCGTGGGTGGTGAACATGGACTTGTACGGTCGCAACGACATAGCTCTGGGCCGCTTCCTCGAGCGTTACTGCCTGACCACGGAATACAAGTGTCCAGCGCAAACCTGCCGGGCGAAAATATCGCAGCACGTGCGTCGCTTCGTGCACGACGGCGGCTGCGTCCACATAAGCCTCTGCGAAATGAGCAGCGATCCCTTCGGTCCTCCCGGTAAGAACTCTTCCTTATATACATCAGAATAAAAAAGAAAAAAAAAGAATATACTTTTCTCTAACGACTGTTGAACTTTGATACGCAGGGGGTGAGAAATCGAAGCAAATTTACATGTGGAGCAAGTGCACCAAGTGCAAGAGTGTGTCGCCAGTGGTGCCGATCTCCGGCGACACCTGGTCCCTGTCGTTTGCCAAGTACCTGGAACTCCGCTTTCACGGCGGCGTGTACATGCGCCGCGGCGCCACCGACGCTTGTCAGCACTCGCTTCATCATGATCACCAGCAGTACTTCTCCAAGAGTAACATGCTCGCCGTTATGCGCTACAGCAAGATATCGCAGTGGGAGATATCGATGCCGCCGCCGTTAATCGAGGTCACCTACGACGCAAGGTTACACGCTAACGTCATCGAGGAGATGAAGAGCCTGGCACTCAAGGGCGACGAGGTATTCTCCACGGTGAGGGAGAGGATTAATGCAATGCTGCTCGACGAGGCGAGCCTGACGACGATGAAGCTGCAGCTGGGCAAGGATCAGCAGTACTTCAAGAATAAGATCGAGGAGTTGCAGCTGAAGCTCACGTCGCCCTCGTTGGAGAACAAGAAGCTGCTAGGTATTGATATAATAAAGTTTTCATATTTTAAGCTCACACCAGTTGGTAATTCAGACAGTATTTTAATCAACATCTTCCCACTTGTCAGGTAAACAATCGGAGAAACAAGTCCAGATCCACATGCAGAGAATCGAGGACGGTATCGTCATTCTGAAACGGCTGATATCCGAATCGGTGTCGAGTTGGAACAGCAGGATCGCTGAGGCGACGACTAAGAAGAAGGAAGAGAATCGCCAGGGCGGTCGCAAACCGGCCGAACGCACTCTCACAGCGGCGAGCAGCAGCAGCGTCAGTGGCGGTGCTCCTCTGGAGACGAACGACGGCTACATTACCGAGGACACGGCCTCGGAGTCGCAGCTCGAGGATCTCAGCCCCATGTCGGCGGACTACAATGCGGTGGACGCGATTGCGGCGATTCAGGCTGACCTGCAGCCCGCTGAGGTGGTAGAGAACTCAGATAACGAGCTGGCGGAGCCGCGCGTCGTGACGAATCCTGAGGATATCGTCGTTATTCAAGGTATGCAACGAAGTTTGTTGCCAACATGTGCATTGTTTGCGTTTATGCTTGCATCGATACCTAATATCTCCTTACGAATGAACCTGTGCTTTAGCAATTTTGTTAATTTTTATTTTCAAGCTACTATTTTGTTTTTTGTAAAAAGGAATGGTAATGCAATGTGTGTCCTTCCCTTGGCCGGCAGAAGAGCTAGTTAGAGTAGAAAAAGCTTCATTAATGTTAAATGTCTGTGTCGAAATTTATTATAGTTAAAGAGATAAATAGGTTTCGTAATAAAATTCAGGTTCGCCAAAAGCACACCAAAGATCATTTTCCGATGTTATGCCATCAGCTACCGAAGACGCGCCCGACAAGAAGAAGAAAAAGAAAACTATTTTGTCTCAGCTGTTACCCTCGACTACTACAACGAATACAATACCAAATCCTCTGGGACCCTTGGAACACCATCTGTTACCACTTGGGTAAACACTTTATTTAATGTGCTTTCGAATTTTCTTATACTTAAATTGTGAAAATATACTTACGCTGATGAATTACAGCTCCGTCGTGCCGATTGTCGTTTACGAGTCCGAGCCCTCGTCGATTATCGCCTACGCTCTGGACTCTCACGACTATAAGCACGCGCTACAGGAACAGCTACGAAGCACGAAAGGTCCAGAACTGAATGCAAGTCCACTCTACAGAAGGAAAATGCAGGATAATAAAGAGAATGTAACTGATGCGTCTCAGTCTAGCGAGTTTAAAAGACCATCGGTTCTCTCTTTCCTACGTGGAAACACTCCAAACTCTAATACTTTGGTAAAATAATTTTTTTTTCTCGTGCCTCATTCGTACATTTATATTACTTACTCCTCACTGGTATATTTACAGAGTAGTCCCATGGAGATCGACAAAGCTGCACCCTCGTCAGACAACACGGGCACTCCTTCATCGACGAACGTCGAGGTGGACGATGACAAGAAAGCTTCCAAGCAGCAACCGCAACAGCAGAATTACATCGAGGTTCAATTCGCCGACTCGACGACCAACTTCTACTGCAGGATATACTTTGCCGCACAGTTCGCCGCTTTGCGTGACAGCGTGCTGCCCTACGGCGAGGACGGTTACACCAGGAGTCTCAACCGAAGCGTGCTCTGGGCAGCTCGGGGCGGAAAGAGCGGCAGTGCGTTTTGCAAAACTCGAGGTACTTTTTATAAATTTTGATATTTTAACAGCCATTAGAAATAGTTGAAACTATATAAATTTTTTTTATCCCATTTACACTTTAGAATAATAATCTGATTTTTCTCGTATAGTAGCCGAAACGAACCGGTTAATTACATGAGAGACGATAATTATCGGTGTCGAAAATTTAACCTCGGAAGCGTTCTCTATTTTATCGTTATTTTGTCCAATGAAAACCAGAAATAACTAGTGAATATATCCGTCGCACAAGAAAAAAAATATATAAACTTTGTGTATATATAACTATATCTCTCTTTTTATCATGTTTAGATATTCTATATGCAACTACGTAGAAAGTGATATATTAATTACATGTTTCACAGCATCTTTATGTTAGTTTGATTAGGGCCATCAATAATTATTTACAATGAGTTTAATTGACTAAATTTCCGTTAAAAATATGCAAAACGATAAATTGATATATATTATTTTTCAATAATAATAGAAGTTAATTACTAAATTTGTTAACAGAATCTATTTTGAATTACTCATTTACTGATTTACAGATGACCGATTCGTATTGAAAGAGATGACACGCATGGACATGCAAATTTTCCTGGATTTTGCGCCAAACTACTTTGCCTACATGGAAAAATGTCAACAGACTAAACAGCCTACACTCTTGGGAAAAATCGTCGGGATTTATCGTGTGTCATTCAAGAATAACACAACTAACGCGGCACTCCGGACGAGCGTCCTAGTAATGGAAAACTTGTTTTATAATCGTAGTATTACCGATAAATTTGATCTGAAAGGTTCGGTACGAAACAGGCTGGTTAATCCGGAAGACGTTGATCACGAAGGAGAGCTTGTTTTGTTAGATGAAAATTTGTTAAATAGTGAGTACTGCCAAATCAATTACTTATTTCTTATTCACAGTAATAACATGATTTATTTATAAAATCATAATAAATATTATATGCACTAAGAAAATTGCTATCATTAAATTAAAATCAAAATATCAGTTGACTAAAATATAGATACTTTCTGTCGCGCGCATGTGACAATTCTAATGATTCTTTCATGCTCACTTACACAAAGTATTTAGTGTATTTGGAGCCATTCGTCACACTAAACGGTTTCATTTATTTCAGTGAGCTGCGACTCTCCATTGTACATCAGACCACATGCCAAAGCTGTACTGAACAAGGCTATTGAGGAAGACACTAAATTCTTGGCAGACAACTGCGTAATGGACTATTCGCTACTCGTGGGCCTTGAGCCGAATTCGGACGAACTTGTATTAGGCATAATTGGTGAGATTCTGTTATTGTATTTTATTATTCGCGACGGGAAAAAGTCGGTATATTGACTGTTTTCTTTGATGGTTTGAATATCTGTTTTAAAAACTTTTATTAACAGTAAAGACATCTTATGTAAATCCTTTGGTAAAAATATAAAGTAGTTTGCATGATTCATTTTTTTTCTAAATCATAAGTAAATATTAATTCCTTGTATAATGAAGTTTTATTTTTGACATTTTATTACAATGAATCATTTGATAAAATATTTTTCTTTGGTTAGATTACCTAAGGACTTTCACGTGGGACAAAAAGATAGAAACGATGGTCAAGAAATCCGGAATCCTGGGAGGACAGGGCAAGTTGCCGACTATTGTCTCGCCAGGAGAGTACCGAGCGCGCTTCATTGCCGCTATGCATAAGTACTTTCTCCCGGTACCAGACAGATGGACAGGTCTCAGTCGCGGTGTCACCGCAACGTCATAGTACAATAAAATCAGCATTTATCCGTTATTTTGAAAATGCTTCTGACACCACATTGGCTACATATGTGCTGATATTCGGTCAGAAGTTTTTGTGCGTCGCACACGATGTAACTTTTTTACGTATTTTTGTCTGCCAATTTAAAGTATTCCAATGCTAATTACGTCAAAGAATGAAAATCATGGAAACGGAACCAAAGTTATGGTTACACTAACTAGTATATTAGAAATTGGTTTAAGTATTTTTTGAATTCGTTAAAAGTTGGAGCTATGTTTTGAATGAAATGATGATGCTGGTTGCGACTTCTGATGCCTTATTTGTACGACCTTATCAATTCATAATTCTGAATCTGTGATTTTGTTTTTTATTAAAAAATTTTATTTGTTGTATTAATTATGTTTTACGTAATCTATTATTCAGTTATTCTAGTACAATAAGTTGTAATTTCTTTTAGTAGAACTTTTAGTGCTGTAAAACAATAATTGCTGTGCATTTATTGTAATTAACGATAGTTTCTAGATTTGTACAAATAACTACGTAAATGCAATTAATTGAGGAAGATATTAAAATTCTTCCCAATTTTAAATATTGTAAGGATTAGATTTAATGCAATGTTACCGAAGGAAGTAGCGTATTATTTATTACGTAATAAATTAAAATCTTGTTACCATTTTAAATAGTTATGAATACTCAAAATCACAGATTCATCAATGTGTACGTATTGCGTGATGGATTTTTGAGATAGGTGCTCGTGGTGAATCTAATGTGATAATAAAGTTATATTTGTTATCATTTTTTACCAAATGTCAAGCTTCGTATTATTTCTAAGTTATCTCTGATCGTGTATAGACGACTACTGCAAGTGTACTATTGAAATATACGAAATAGAAAATGAATGTAAATATTTGTACAAATAAAAACTTTATACATCTCATTCAATCAGTTCGTTCTATTTATGTAATTATTTTTATAATACCGTTTAAATAACATAAATTTTTATTTAAAACGTGTAAATAAATCGAATATCTGGTTTCATGATTAATTGTAATTAAAATTAAAGGAGAAAATTCATGGGATGATAAAATCGCTACGACAAGTGGTCACGTGGTCAATGTTGTCGCAACGACGCTGTCGTAAAAATTTCCCTCCCTTTTCATGGAACGACGAAATCGCAACAACAACAGTCCGTCAACTAATATAAAAATAAACTTGTAAATTTAAATAAATAAATATGAATAATAATATTTTTAATATAATAACGAATATATGTTGTGGTACACACATTGTAGATATTATCAATGGTGTATGCAAAGTGCTACAGTTATTCAAAATCATTACATCAGTGATTTAAATCGTAAAAGAAAAACAGTCACAGCAGTAGCAGTTATAACGCATTAAAAAAAAAGAAATTTTGGATGCACCTATTTTTACATTAAGAAATGACAGTCGGTTTTTTAAAACAGTGTTTTCCACTCTTTATTTAGAAGATCTAAGGTTTCATAATTATTTAAGAATGTCTGTAACGCAATCATTTAAGATGTTAGTAAAGTTATTTGGAAACATTTTCATCCAAATAGTGTTATCACCAATGTTTACTGAAGAAAAGTGGTTAAAAATTAGCGATGAGTTTGAAAAAACATGGAAATCGCGACGTCGCAGAAAAGCTAAAAAAATCCAGTTCTGTGGCGACGAGCGACAACCACGTGACCACACGTCAAAACGATTTTATCGCTCCATGAATTTTCGCCTTAACAAAAAAGAGATCAAGTTTATAAATAACAATATAAAAAAATTATTTTGCGATATGAATTAAGGAAAAGATGGATGAGTCAACAAATCATCTATGAAAGCACCATTATTAATGATTTTATTCAGATAATTTTTTCTCTCGTAATTATGTACAATGAACATTATTTATACTCAATAATCAAATAAACAATAATAGCTATAATAATTATTAACATAATAATAGCCTACAGACGACGTAAACGTGTTTTGTGAGGGGACATTCGCTCAAGAAACGTTAAAGCATGGACCTCGACGGGAAAAAAAAGAACGCGTGATGGCTTCTCTCATTTACGTCGCTATTTTTAACGCATTGTCATTATTATTATTCTTATCATTATCATAATAATCGTCACACATTGTCGTAGCGTACGATCGTATTTACATGAAACAAACAAGGATTCGGTTCGATCGCCGTGACGACGCGCCTCGCATAGTGTATAATATATACTTCACCTCTAGTTACTTCCTACGTTTACTTGTATCAGTTTCTTTGTCGTTTCGTTCACGCAAAAAAAGTCGCAAAATATGTATATTACATATACACACTACTTGAACGCAAACGACGGAAAGAATTCTCGCTTTCGTTTTGTATATATATATATATGTATAATTACGGCAAGCGCATCAATGAAAAGACTCGCCGTGGAAAAAAATCTATTCTCGTCCCTACACGTATACGCTCTTCTTCATTCTTTTGTTCACGAGCTTGTACACTACTCTCGTCTACACTGTAGAATCATACGAACTAATTACGTTCAATTCATTATAAATAATATTTAATTACAATTTGTTTTCTTTTAAATAAGTATAAAAATATTCAATGATCGTGAGAATTTCGAAATTCGAACTCTAAATTATAAACCGCTAAATAATCTATATACAGGTATTATATGTATGCATGTACGCACGTGTGTGTATGTATATGCATCTGCGTGTGCAACTCTTGAATCGCCAACGATCGTCAAGAGGTCAATCGACTCTGTCTCCATCTCGGATAATCCTACAGTGCAAGAAAGTTCGAAATACACGAAATACACAGTCACATCCGTCATCGACCGAATAATATCGCGCGCAGCGCGGACTCATTGCCGTCGTACAAATGTCAAGGTTACAATGTCTCTCCGCTTGCTCGTACAACTATATTACACACATACATACACATACACACACACATATGAACGAGTCCGAAGGCAACGTCAAATCAATAATCGCATATAGTCAATAACGAGGAACATCATCTCTTTCGGATTTTGTGCGACGCAGAAGGCCAACGCGGGCTTGCGGGAGGGGAATCATCACAATTAAGAGTTCGAGAAAAACATTATCGGTGAGAGTAGGAGGACTGAAGGACTATATATATACGAAACACGCGCCGCGTCTGTGCACACAATTATTACAATTCTCCCGTTACAGCAGCTCAGTGTCGTGACATAACACACGTAAGCATAATAGTAGTTTATTTCTCTTGAGAAAGAAACGAGGGACAGTATATAGTTTAATAGCAGTGTTATCGTTGCACAAAGGAGCGAGAAACAGTCTGTCTCTCTTATAGACGAGCAAGCGAGGCCTCCGCGCGAAAGTTCGCTTTTCGCGAAGGGCTGCACGCGCGCCGGAACACACAGAGGAAAAGAAACATATGTGTAATATTTAATATAGCGCGTGTAAATATATCTGCTCGTGTGTACACGTATGTATATTGTATATGTATAATTCGTATATGCATATTTATAAGATATTTATATTTGTAGTAATGTATATAACTGCATGATATAAGAGTCACTTGCGACGCAACCGTTTGCGGTGTATACAAAAAAAAATTGAGAGAGGAAACGGAAAAGGATATGAGAGCGGACAGTACGTAATCTCAAGAAGGCGAGAGGGGGAGAGGTTTTCTCTCTCACACTCTATAGCGCGGGGGTGGCACGTGTGTGCGAGCGCGCTAAGGTCAGGGGCGCGCGCGTTTACACAAATACACCCACACGAAGAGGAAAAACTGGGTCTCACGCGGATATATCAGTCTCGCGTGCGCGACGCACGCGACCAAGGAAAAAGGCCGGGAAGCGAATTTTGTTCGCTTGTATATAGGTATATACTTTTATTCTTAATAGCCGAGCGTCAGGTGATACCATCTTTGCAAGAGAGATTACGTTTGAACGACGAGATAACGAAATTCTTTCCTTTTTTGCCGCTTTTTTTTATATTTTCCAGTTTACGTGTGTGCTTGAGCATAAGGTTTTTGCTGTTGCTGTTTACTATTTGCGTGGATCGACTGGTTAAGGTACAAATTCACTTCCTGGACAAAAAAAAAAAAAAAAAAAAACAACTGCTATAACGTTCTGTTTATGTGCATTTTGTGTATGTATGTACATTGATTGATTCATAAAAGTGGTTCGATTACATTGAATTCTAAGAGTTCATCTATAATTGGATTATACTCTAGTACGAACTTTCGTTAATAATTACACGTGTCTATTTGCGTAAAAAAATAAATCTTTCCATCATATGAAGTTACATTTGCTTTTTACTTTTTCTCCTTCAATTCAACGAAATAATCGGCTATTGACTATTAAAATAAACATTCTTTCAATATAGAGTCCGTTCACATTTTAATTTTATTTACCCTTTTTTTTATATAAAATTACGAAAAATAAATGCTTCGGTTTCTTATCGCGATATTCGAACGTACAATAAAAGTTTTATCATACTTTTCATTGTATCGCTTCCTCAACGCTTTTCTGTACCTCGAATCGTTAATACATATAAAAAAGAAAGTTTATTACACGGCGAACGACTTTTATTAGCAATACCACTTTTTGTAACCGTTGGAGCGAAAATCTCATTTTATACATATAGATTACACATGAACTTTGAATGACTTACTTTTTAAACATTACCACTTTTATTTACAAGATCCGTTAATCTACAAATAACGACGAAAATTCTTAAAAGTCAACGGGACACGAAACTTTATTTTAAACATTTGTTTTTTAACCTCCTTTTTGTACTATATATTACGTTTAAGAAATCACCTCAACGAAGATAATGACGATGAATCAACGTGCGAGTCTCCGGAAATTGATCTTCAACGCCATCGCCACGCACAGAAAAATCACTTTTAATGAAACAATGATATAGGGGAAAGAACGAATCGCACACACACATACGCGCACACGCACACATACATACACGAATAACGTCTAAAGTTTCTCCTCGAAATATATGTATATTCGACTTTTTCTCTCTGCTCTTCTGTACTTGCGTCCCCCATGGAGGGAGAAAAAATTGCTCGACTTCTCCCCCTCTTGATCGTCGTCGTAGAAAAAAAGAAAGACGCGCGGCCTCCTATTTATTCTGCCTCGTCCCTTATGCATGCCCAGGACGAAAAACGAATCTCATCGATTTCACTGCTGAAATAGCCTATCTTCCTGAAATGTTGCCCCGGAGCGCGCTTTTTCAGATATCCGTCTAATGCGAAAATGCCGTTCTCGTGTTATTTTTATCCAAAGATTCGAGCCTGCAGAATGATGCGACAGAGAAAATGTATAGTCGGTTTGAAGGGATTTTTTGATTTGCATTGAGATGATTTTTTCACGTCGTCGGGAGAAGAGACGTCTCAGCCCGATGAATATTTAGAAATAGTTCCACGGTTCGAGAGGAGACAGAAAAAGGCCTGCGGTGTACTTTTTTTAAAATAACAGTAGACAATCTCGTCTTTTGTCCGCAACATATACAAACAAAATTTCGATGCAACTCGTTTCAGTTGTAAGTATAATATAAACGCCGAGCCGACGTCGTTCGAACTCTGAATTTTCTTTCTTTTTTGTTGTTTACAAGAACGAAGAAAATACTTCATTTTTGGGATAATAAAATGATTCAGCGGTAATTGACTTTTTTTTATATGGCTTTATCAATCGAAATTCCCGATTAACTAGTGTCAAGGCTGACGAAAATTTACGTAAACAACTAGTTAACAACAACAACGTTTTTCCAAAACACTTTCCGCGCACAAATAAGTTTGTTATTCGGTCGTGGAATAAATACAATGATAATAAATATAATAAATATTTTTAAAAAAGCTTCAAACAACATTTTTTTTTCTTACTTTAAACAATCCACTTTAATTGAATTCACACATCAATAGTTTACAATTAGTAATCAACAACTTTTTGTCACAATTAATTATCCGCGATACGAAATTCGACGAAATCATATACAAATTGATCGCTGCGACAGTGATCCGCGCATCATCGCGGCGATTCTCCAAATTAAATTTCCAATGATTATATTGACTCTGTCGGTAACAGAACTCCGAAAAATTCAGAGTTTACCGAACGACACCGTCGCGCTTTTCACATCCCTCACACTGTCTTTTCATCCATCCGTCCATCCCCCTCCCTCTATTCCTCAGTAACAGCCAGTCTTACACTTCGAAAGTCGTCATCTAATGGGATTCGAGGGTTGGGGGGTCGATAAGTCGGCAAAGGTAGGTCACGCCATGACCGTCGGTCGGTAAAACAGCACGCGAGATACACACAGAGATACACACGCACACATACACACACACACACTTCCTACTCCGGCGATCACAAGCAATGCACGTGCGACTGCGCATGATGATGATCACGATGACGGCGAAGGAGGCGGAGTCGAGAATCTAGGTGAGCGAGTAGTAGTTGCAGTAGTGGTAGCAGCACAGGGCGAGTAGTAGTCTTTCTTATCTCTGGGCCTCGGGCCCCAGGCCGAACTGCTGCTGGTGATGATGGCCGGCGGCCGTCGTCGCCGCCCCCGCAGCCGCTGCCGCGGGCGACTGCTGGTGATGGTGATGGAGGTGGTGGTGAGGCGCGTGGCTGCCCGACACGCTGCTACACCGCTGCTGCGCCGACTGCTGCTGGTTCAGGTGCAGGCCGTTCTGACTAGGCGACATACCTGCGAGCAATAACAAAAGAGAATGGATTTTTTTATTGGTACTTCGCTTTTAAATTAGCATTGTTGACAAATGAATTTTTTTTATGTGCAAACAAAAAAAGTAATACTGGCAGTGCTCTTCGCTTCAAGTTCTTATTTTCATGTAAATTTTCGAGATATAAAGAAAATGGAAGGGAAACTCGTAAAGTTTATACATTTCTTAACCTGGTATGTCAGAATTTAAAAAAATATATTCATTACTTAATATTGCCATAATTGTAAAATATAACGAACTATTGTAATTGTATTTGACATTTTTTAATTTTTGGGAGAAGGTTTCTGTTTGACGATTAATTATTGAAGAATATATTATAATGTAAGAACATTTAGTTTACTATGAGGAAAAGAAAGTTATGAGCAAGCAGATACTTTTATTTTCAGGGTCTGACTTAAATCAGAACTTGACTACTTAATTGATTTTTACCAGAGCAAAAAGATTTCGTGAATCATCAATCGTAAATGAATGAGAGAAAACTTCTAATAAGAATATTTTTAGTTTGTTGTAATATTCGTACAGGAAATTTATTTACAAACATATCATTAAAGAAAATATAAAAACTATTTAAATAACTTATATTCGCGTGATAATAATAAAAAAACGCTGCCAATACATTGGCACTTAGCTTTCTTAAACTAATGTATTTATTTCAGTTTTTAAGTTTTTTATAACAATAATAATAAATTGTAGCAAACCAAATTTTCTTTATGAATGTTTCCAATAAAACTAATATATTGGTCGAAAATAAATGTTAGAAATATAAATATATTATTTTTCACAAAAGCGTGTGTGTGTGTGTGTGTGTGTGTAAAGGGGGCGGGAGACGTATCAAGAGTTTACGTACACACGCGCACACACACTTTTGAATATTTTTTGTTTGGAAATTTTTTTTTTCACCGTTCCAAAGCTTTCTTTATGAGAAAGTAATAAATGTTATCTCAATATCCTCTATAGATAGGAATTAATGAACAGTAGTAAAAATATCAAACTAAAAATGTTTTCAACTTATGATCTAATTTTGAATTAATTGGAAAATTGACAACAATTTTTAGTTAAAACATCTGCAAACACATTTTTGCTCTTCATAATTTATTTTGGAATATGAAATATACATACGTATAGAGGAAGCGACGCAAGATGACGAGGGACAGGGAATGAGAGAGTAAAAGAGAGATAGGAACGCGGATAACGCGTACAGGATCGACGGTTGCCTTAACGAGCGCGTGGGCGCATGCGCGTATATGCTCTCTATTTACCTATTATATATTATACTCTAGACGCATGTGCGCGCTTAGCTGTGTATATTGCCAAATAAGGTTTAGCGGCGTGGTCGCATGCGTTACTCGGTCTCGTGAAAGATGTATGCTGATATATGTGTGTGCGCGCGCGCGTGTGTGTGTACACGCGTGTTATGTAAGGCCGTATATATAATTGGCTTTTTTTTTTCGAGTCGACGCGTGTTTACAATTTTAAATTCAGAACGTGGTTTCGTGTAGAAAACTTACGAGCTAAGTCGTGAAAGAAATTTTCGGAGAGCATAACTTATTTAGATTGGACATTAGTTTGCTGATGTCAAACAAAGAAAAAAGTAAATTTTTTTTGTAATGTTTAGTTTTTTTTGTAAATAATTTTTGTTATTTGAAATGTAGGTCTCACTTTTTGTAGAAAAATGTGAAAAGTAGATTCGCTTAAATCATCCTAATTACTCATTATCGGATAAAACTAAGTACTTTTGATTTTAAAATAATTCAAACAAAAAAAAATTCATGTATTAAATTAACGCAAATTAAGCTGGGAAATATTTAACCCAACGCAAAATAAAACAATAATAACTTATATAAAAAGAAGCACGATATATAAATCGTTGTTCATAAACTACAATTAAAATCACAAATGATGATTATTATTATTATATTAATAATGAAGAGAATTGAAGTAGCTCGAAGAAACAATGTACAAAACGAGACAGCGATCTGGGTCAAACAAACAGCGGCTTCTGCGCGATAACACCGTCAACACACACCCGGCGCTCGCTCGCGATTCTCATCTCGTTCCCAATTATATCTATAAATCGCTCGCCGGTCAAACGAACGAATCTCGCTCCTCGGTTATACCGAAACCCGTCACAACATGATTCATCATCACCTGTCGCGCACTCGAGTTGTGCGCACGCGCAGCCCAGAGATAAAGCCCGCTCTCTGCGACACGCATCAAAACAAAGCGCGCAATATTGCATTCATATACAATACCAAAATGTCGCGATACACGTAAATTTATACATTTCGCCTTTTTCGCGCCTGCCGCGTACCTTGGGGAAATCGGCCGTTCGTTCATTTATTTCCTTCGGCCGTGGGTCGCGCACGTGTCTGCGTTGCCTGTGCCCGTGTATATTGAGTTATATACGAGAGGAGAGCGTTTCTTAAGCTCGCGCGCTATGGTCGATTTAATTAAGAGGCGAGAGAGGGGAGCTTTTCCATGGGATATGAATGCGCGATCGGGCTGACGTGGCTCATGAATAAATTTACATTGGATTACGGGCGAGTATTTTTGTTCCGGGTTCCGTTCTATCTCGTGTTCTGGGAGCTAAAGAAGATCGGTGATGTGTTTTAGTTAATTTTCTTGTCGTTTGTCGTTTTTCGATTAAAACAGTATCGCGTGATATTTTTCATTTACGCGGTTGATTGAATGTTCCTAAGATGTGTGTATAATAGAATATGAGATGATAATCATATAAGATCTGTATACTTTTGCTAGTCATGAAATTGAATTGACTTATACCTATCATGTAAGATCTAATGTTAATCGTTCGGTTAAAAGCATATTGCAATTTCATTTTTCATATGAATTGACAGAAACAAAAGGAAGGTCGTTAGCCAAGAAACATGTCGAAACCTTGATCAGCAGCATCATATTACACAGACGACGAGCGTAACTTTTTATTAATCTTAATACGAGCAATTTCATTAATTGGACTACGGAGCCAGAATTGAGCTGCTCACACATATACACGCAAAACGTGCGGACGTTATCTATTGTACTATAATAGCTACAATATATATACGCAGGACATTATATATATATATACACGCTCCACCAGGAGTAAAACTTGAACTTGAGGTTAAACGACTGCATTATGCATGCATATTTACAACGGTGGGATTGTATACAATGCGCCTCTCTCGCGCGATTATGACATAGAGATGTGTATTGCGTGTGACCGTCGCCGTGTTGTTGTGCCATGCGCGAGTATATTTCCCTTTACCGGTCACAAAAACGACGTAAAAAGAATTTTGAGGCACGCCTCTGCACTAAATTTTTTTCTTGTTCTGTAAGACCGCACGACACACGAAAAAACTTTGGAACACAGAAAAAAGGTCTTGGGACAATTTTACGAGCACATCAATTTTTCTTATGGAAATTTAACATGGGAAAAAATAGACGAAAAGTAGGCACTGAAATTTTGAAATTGTTTGAAAATCGTGAAAAATCAGAAAAGATAAGCGATTTTTAGCAAATTTCACAATTCTTAAGATTTTTATCATTTTTGTTGTTGTTATTTTTCTCGACTTTCAAATGCACGTAACTTTGCACAGAACCGACCGATTTTAATAATCTATAGCTTAAATTAAAGCTCTATTCATCTACTTTAATCGCTTTCTTCTGGAATATATGCACTTGGCACTTTTAACAGCTTGCTATTTATTAATCATCGGTGACTACTTTTCATCCATTTTTCCATCTTAAATTTCCATAAGAAAAATTGATGTACGTTTAAAACTGTATCACAAGAGCTTTTTCCTGTGTTTCAAAATTTATTCGTGTATTGTATGGTCTATATAGAACAAGAAAAAACTTAGTGCAGAGGTGTGCCTAAAAATGTTTTTTTCGTCGTTTTTATGACCGGTTAAAGGAAAATTCTCGGGAGAATAGCACATAATACATATAAGCTAGTGTGTTTTTACGGGTAGCTTCAGGTTATTCTATCTAGGTGTACTCCAAAAGTTCTCGATTCCGCCGTGCTTTCCTCAGTCTCTATACCATTTACTACCTTAATAAAAATTGTATATGAATACGTATGTTGTCGGCGGGTCTGGTTCAATCCTATAGGATCCGTCACTTTTTATTATTAAAAAGATGCGATAGCTACTCGCAACACGTATATAATAAAAATTATTTGTATAAGATTTTACTAAACCTCGATCAATGTTTATATTATACATAATAAATTATATTACATACTATAGTATTGCATTAATAATTTCTCCAAGTTTACAATCGAAAATATCGTAAACATATTTCCCCATAGCATAAACTCCCTGGTCAAATAAATAACAATGGCTATATACACACACACACACACACACACGTGTCTGCCCCGCCGCACGAAATTTACGACGTAATACCGTCAAAGGCACGCGTTTGCGCTCGTGCCAATAGAATCGCTACACACACGAAAGCCCATGAAAACTCCGCACCGTAAAAGCGGTGCGGGAAAAATCTCGCCAACAGCGCAGGTATATATAGTATGGGTACGACAATAATACTCTCGCGCGCGCCCTTCGCTACGGAAAACATCCCCCGCGTGCTCGCGCGCGAGCGACAAAATCGATACGCGGTATGCGCCCTGCTCTCGTCTTGCAAAGGGAGAGTCTCTGCGTCGTGGCGGCGCGCGCGGGAGGAGCAGAGCCTTGACATCGCGCTTCCGCGTTAATTGGGGGAGCCGAAGATTTTCCGGCGCGCCAAAGGAACGGCCTTTTTCTTTTGTTTTCGTGTTCCTTCGCGCGGAGTTGCAGGGTTTCAGCCAATGGCGCAGCTTCGAAGGAGAATTATGGATTGGTGCAGCGTTATAGTCGAAGGGCGCGCAGCTTCGGGTGAAGGATTTCGGTGGTATATCGTGCACCGTCTGTATGCGCGCGCTCGCGTCGTTTGGATTGTGGAAGCTTGCGGGGGAGGCGGACCGGGGAAAACTGGTTTCGGGATTAAGCTCGAAGTTGCGGCTGCGTGACTCGGATGTTAATGAAGGTGTATAGGGGGATAAAGTTTTACCATGTGTTGTTATATACGTGTGTATAAAATTCGAATCAACGTAACTTTTGACGTTGAAAAGAATCTTTTTGCAACTTCTATAAATGAAATTGCACCAGGCGAAAGTGCGAAACGACGTGACGTTAAAGTGCTTTTCCTTTTAGAATGAAATGAAGTTGAAGAACTGATTACTCCAACTGTTAGTAAACTTTGGAAAAATAATCTTGATTCTATGATTTTCAGAGTTGGCAAGCCGCGATAAAATATATATAGAGGAACTTGCAGATGTCAAGTTTTAATTACTTTTTTAGTACTAATAATAAAGAATAAAAATAAGGTGACGCGGGGAGATTTAATTCGTATCAAAACGACCCATATATCAATTTTTCAATTCAAGGAAGTATAAATTTTAAAATTACATTGTCACATTAACGTTCCCATATTTATTTTTATTTTCAATAATTGCGCTTTGTTGCCAACTTCAGAACGAGCACAAATGCTGCTTTTCAGAGAACCTCGCAGACTGTGTAATAACGCGATAACAAAGAGAGTCTTTCTATTGACGCCGCCTCTCTCTTTCATCACGACAATACTCAACTTTACATTACCCTTATATAAATAACAAGCTGCCGTTAAGCTTAACGTAGCAGATTTGAAAAAAGAGGCTTCGCCCTGACTTTTTAAATAATAATTTAAAAAGCCTCAAATTCGCTCGCGAAAACGTCGAATCGCGAAAAGTTTCGACTGGTAAAAAGCCACTTGGGGGAAGAAAAGAAAAGAAAAAATCGTGGATCAACTTACCCGAGGGCGTCTTCTCGCCTGCCGACATCTTCGAAAAGGCGAGCAGGGCGTCCGGGAAGTTCGGCGGCGTCGCTGGCGTGTTGCACGGCGTTATCTGGAAGAAACAGAAGTGCAGTTCTCTTTTAGAAACGTCGTAAATATGCGAGCGCACCGAATGATGAATATTACAGGCGAGTGGGAGAGAACGTGGAGTAATCCGTCTGAGTACTCTCGAGGTTTTCTGGGCACGAGCTTTTCAAAATGAATTTACGGAAAAATAGGATTCTCAAAATTTGGTGATGAGGTTTTTTTCCACGTTCTCTCGATTACAAACAGGACGTATATAGCGTGTTATAGTTTGGTTGAATTAAGTTTGAAAGAATTTGAGCTTCCCGTAATTGAAACGCTCGATTTTTATAACATTTTGAACGATTTTTCAAACTAAGTGGTATACACTTAAAAGACAGATTGAACAAACTCGGGGAAAAACGTACACGTTAAAAGTATGTTCAAAAAGGCATTTGGAATTTCCATTTTTTATAAATTATACCTTTTCACAAAATTCCATTTGATAAAACTCTATTTAACAATTTAATTATACAAAAGACAATTAAAACATTTCACTTATTACAAAGTTCGCTTCAGCGTAAACATTTTCTCCTCTATCGTAACACCGAATCAATTCTACCTCGCTGCAGCCTCCCATAATTACCTCAGTTTAAATTAAAATCAACATGAAACAACGGCAGCGGCGGCGGCCCCTTGAATTTTAATGGAAATTTAATTTCACGCTCCCTCATACATACATATATACACGTGCGCGCACGTCTACATGTACGAAAATCGGAAATTCCCGTCTGCATTCGATTTCTCACGTGGCCGGAGAGTACAGGTACACGCGTGGCTCGAATATCAAGCGTTGACCCGGAGAATCATACGGGCTGGAGGGGATGAGGGGGGAGTGCACAATGAGGGGAGAGAAAAAGAGTGCAGCGGAGATAAAAAAATGGGCGGGAACGGTTTCGTTAAACAAACGAATTGGCAAGCGCTTTCAGTCCTGCGTCGTTTGTCAATATGGTTTTCGATGCACAGTAATTGATTTGTTTATTTAAAGATGAGTCTGAAGTTTGTATCGTTGTAAAGTAACGAAATCCTTTTTTTACAGTTGTAATTACAGTTATAAAGCAATGGAAAGTTATCTGATACTATAAAACAATAAATCTAAACGCAAAATTAATAATAATTATTATTATATGAACTTGAAGTAAAATCAAATACTTTTTGTACTTCATTGCACTACAACATTGAAAACTTCAAACCCATATTTCAAGAGCAAGAGTGTATTCGTATAATATAATGATTCTGGAATATCTGTACGAATACTTGACTGTTTATGAACAATAAATTGACGTAGTATAGGTATGAATTATTTAACCGCTACTGGGAAAATGATTACAAAGTTATAGAGAGTCTGTATAATGAAATGAGGTATACGCGAAAAGTTTTGAATGAAACGAAAACTGATATTACGGAAATTTTTCATTTAAAATATTTAGCAGTGAGATAATCAGAATTACGAAAACTTTATAAGCTGCTATAAATAAAGTATAAGGTGATAAAACTAAAGTTTCCTACATCCAGTATAAACTTTCTAAAGTTGAATTAGTGAAAAATCCACTATATATTAGTTAAAATTGCTCCACCGTAGAATTAGTGGATATTCACTAATGAATTAGTGAATATTC
>JAPYZP010000324.1:0-48414 GCA_030522985.1 Torymus sinensis | reverse complement strand
ATTAACTCTATATTTCCACTAACTGTCTAAAAATGGGGGGTTGACGAGCGGAGCGAGTAGGGGGGGTACCCCCCCTAGTATATATATATATATATATGTGTGTGTGTGTGCGTGTCTGTTTGTATGAGAATCGGTTATCGAGTCTTAGTGTTTCCAAAGTCAATAAACGAAAGATCTACAGAGCACGGAGATATTGAATAAGAAGAAAGAAAAATAAGTACGTTGATGATAGATATACAGAAATGTAGTTCGAAAAATGATAACATATTGTTGTTTTGATAAGACTTACAAACTAGCAATTTTAAAATTGTTGAAAAAAAACGTAATCAAATTCATGAAGGAATATAGTAATAGCTATAGTTTTTATAGAGAACTAAAACAAAATAGTCTCTAAAACGGCGGACTACACAGTGAAAGAAAAAAATTTCACTTTTCAAGTATATACGCATATTATATACATCTATACAAAGCCACTTCTGCAGTTGTGTTCGAAGAAACATCATTGTTCACCGTTACAAGGTTTTTTTTTCATTGCTCGAGAGCAATAAGCGCAGGCGCTCGTGCTCGCTCGCGCCTACCGAATGACTCGTTCTCCACTTGTCTACATAACCGAGTTTCTCGTCTCGATTTTTACGAGCACCCGTTCCGCCTATACCACTTTCACCTCGTCGGCCGTTGTCGTCGTCGTCGTCGGCGTCGTCGTCCCATAACGGCGGGAGAAAGAGAGACGCGCTTCCGCGCTGCTCGTTACGACGCATCCGCCGTCGCCGCCTGTGGCCCGAGCCACGAAGGAGCTTCCGTAAATTGGCAAGGATAATGACATTGTGAATAACGTCCTTCTCACCTCGTTGTGTCTCTGTTTTCTCTCTCTCACTCTCTCTCTCTCCCTCCCTCCCTCTAGCCTCACTTTGTGCACGCTCGCGTCTTTATACGCGCCCCGAGATATGAGACGAGGCAAACGAGGCGGCGTACAAGTTTTGTTTAATACACGGCTGCGCAGAGCCTCGTCTTGGAAGAGTATTTGCACGCTCTAGCGGCAGCGTGACTACGAGCCTGGAAAATTGCTTGGGAAATTCGATGTTGCGAATTTGAAGTCATGCATACTTGTGCAAGCGCACGTGTGCGTGTGTGTGTGTGTGTGTGTGTGTGTGTGTGTTGTGTGTGTGTGTGTGTGTGTGTGTGTGTGTGTGTGTGTGTGTGTGTGTGTGTGTGTGTGTGTGTGTGTGTGTGTGTGTGTGTGTGTATATATATATATGTATGTATGTATGTAGATGGGGTAGGAAAAGAATCGCGTTGAGTCGGGGCGGGCGGGGCGGTGTTGTCTAGGCCAGGATTTTAAAATGGGGCGAAAATAATTGGAGAGGCTTGAAGAAGGTTGTTTTGAAAAAGTTAAGGATGTAGACGATGAGCTGTAATACACGGTATTATGTAGGCTTTATTTCTAGAAAATGAAATGTGTATTACTTGGTACAATCCATTTTTTTTTTCAATTCTATTAAAACTCGAAATAGAAATATTAATTTTCACCCTGAAATTGAATTAAATGGCTCTTATACGCTATACACCCATGTACTAGACTGTAAATTAATACAAGAATTAGACGACGGTATATATGAAGGGAACGCGGATGTTGCCGTTTGAGTGTAACAAAAATACGTGGCCTTTGCGCAGCGCGAAAACAACGCAACGGGGTATATATACACGGCGCGCTCTCGCTTTACCAGTTCTCGAGAGTTTATTTACACACGGTAGGAGTATCGCGGGAGATCAAACGAAGGAACACCTTATCCCCTCTCTCGTAGATACAGAGGGAAAGAGCCAGATCCATCCATCGGGGGGCAAACTCGCGCTCGCGCGGAAGAAAGGGGAAAGAGAGACGAGCCGGTCGGTATATATAGTTGTGCAATTAGTACGATTGTCGAGAGAGAGAGAGCGAGAGCAAGAGATAGAAACGCGCGTCCTCGTCATACCCTTATCTCGACACCTCGAGGTCCACGCGCGCGCTTATAATCAGAAAGACGTAAATCTAGAGGAAGATAGAGAGGTTGTCGCGCGCGTTCCCCTTCTTCCACTCTCTCGTCTATGTAGTATTGTGAGGGTTTAACGGCTCGCTATTAAAATGTCTCGCGCCGTCTGACCGTCGCGATAAGGGGACAAGTTGCAGGTTATAACGAGGCGCGATCGTCGCGTGATTACCTCAACGACGAAGCACGGCGCGACGATGATGGAATTGTCGTTTCGCTCAGGCTCGTTACTTCGTTTTTCTTGAGACGCGCGCGCGCTTCTTTCAGGGAGTGTATTGTCGTGTTCGAGGCGCGCAGCCGCTGTTCTTTCGTTATGTTTGCTCGGATTCACAATTTTGATGACTTGAGAGGCAAATGACGTTAACAAATCGTATAATATAAAATCATAATGAGGGAACGTTTCTTGCCGATGGGACGAATTCTGCTTATTCCATGTCCATTGATATAGTAACTATAGTGGTTTATGCAACATTCTTGGAATACGATAATTGTTATAGGTATACTTGAGGTTCCTGATTGAAATGAGTTTTCAGGAGCGTGTAGTGCGACGACTTTTCTTGCACATTGGGCTTCCCTCATCCGACCCCGAATCAGCTGAAAATACGACGCGCCGCCGCTATATCTTCGTGTAAATAGACTCAGCAATTTCGAGTGCAAATCCAACATGGGGACTCCAGAACGCTCTCGCCTCGACTCGAAATCGATAAACTCCCCTATATATATTCTTCGAGCGTGCGAGGCGGCACACTTGCCGAAAACTTTCACCAGCCGAATTGGAAAGCTGACGAATAGCAATGGAACGTGTAACGAGGAAAATCCACTTCAAACGCGATTATTCTAATGTCAGTGCGCGCGGGAATCCACGTTTAGGGAGCGAGGCGATCGTTACCCCCAGCATCAGGCTTGTAACGTCGTTCGTAGAATGGCCGCGGAGCAATATCGCCCCGCGTTGAAATGAAAAAAATTATTGCGTTTTTACGATTATTCCCGATCCGCGCAGAGGAATATAATCGAGACAGACACGGTGTTTTGTTTGATCCACCCTTCCACGCACGCGATGAAATTCAGTTTCGTTGCGGGTAAGAGCTGGGGTTTCAGGTAAAAGCATTTTTTAATCCTTTTATGGCAAGTAAGTATATACACCGGCGGAAATGAAGTCTGAGACTCTGCAGATTACTCTTGAAAACACGTCGAAAGAGAGTGAACGCGCGAGCGGCGGGCGGGACGCGCGAACAGTCAACGGCGCAAAGTCGAAGATTTGTTCCCTCTTCGTTTTTCCGTCTCTTCTCCCCCTCTGCCCCCCAAAGCCAAGCCTTTTAAAGACAGCTCAATCAGCGCGAAAAAAAGACCGACAACTCCTCGTCGTCTCGTCCCTTACAAAAGTAACATCTCCCCTCCGCCTCTCGCCCACGTACCGCAGGAACAAGACGGACAGACATCGCTTGCGCGCGCGAGAAGATTCTCTATAATCGTCCGGAGAATTTCCAGCATCCAGCGCAGCTCAAGCTACCCTTCCCTCCTCTTATACATACACATACCCTTCGCATAGCTCTCTATATAAGTGTACGCGCGGATCTTTGTGTGAGGGTACTGGGGGGTTACCGGAGAAGGGAAGTGGGATGCTGCGTCGTCGCGACGACGCTCACGACGACTCGAAGACAATGCAATTATTCGCAATTACCGCGTCCGCCCGCAGGCTCGCGGAATTATCCCATTCTGTTTCCATTACTCTGCGCAGTCCCGACGGGTCGCCCGATGTATCATATATACACGCGCGCACACACGTATATATATATGTACATCCACAAAGGCGTCGGATGGATGCGCGAGCGATGTCGAGACTCCCTTTCAGCGAACACGCGGTTGCTCGCTATAGCGACGCTAATTCGTCGCAGCCGAGCCACGCATGCGGAAGTCGTAATAATGATGTAGACCGGCGCTTTAAAGGGGTGACGCTGGCGTTGACGACGTGGTTACAGGAGAAGAGAGGGAGAGAAAGCGAGAGCGTCTCTCTTTGACTTATGGTTTTTTGCGTCTGCTCGGTTTTTTTTCCCCATTAGAGACGGTCGTTTTGGAGGCATATTCTTTTGCCAAATTTCAGACCAATAATATTTTTTATGATTTTCAAATTCTTATAAATTTTGAAATAAAGAAACAACAATTGTGCGACTTATACGCACTAGCTGGCATCGTATTGGCCTATCAAGTTTCCGATTTTCTGGATTCACTTGCTCCTTTTAGTCCCATATATTCTTTCACTACTAACTATTTGCAATTTCACAATGCTTTTGATCTGCTATTGAATATTCATCTGAATTATATATTTAATTATGAAAAATAATGATAAAAGGACATTTTCTGCATTTAACGTACCAGCCGCAGTCTCTTAATTATCAAGTGCACAGACGAAAATCCTTCATCCGATCGTCTAGTCGGTAACCGCGAGGCGACTACCACCCCGTAATTAAAGTCCGTAGTTTTCCAAAAGACCAGCCAGTAATCATTCCGGTGCAATCATCGGGCTTTTGCGCAGATTCTCTCTCTCCCTCTCTTTCCCTCTCGTTCTTTCTATTCATCAGTAATCTATTTTCTCGAAGGCGCGCGCGCAGCGAGGGACGCAGGAGATTGGAAAGTTGCGGTTTTATTAGCAGGTGAGAGCGCTGCGGTGCTCGGCTCGCTCGCGCTCCCGAGGAAAGTCACTTTGTGTGTATTCAATTTTAGATAAAGGCGAGGAGTTTCCCGAACGCGCCGCGCATTTAGCGAAAATCAATAGACGAGACGCCGCTAATGATTCGGAAGTCAATGGGATTATCGCGAATTTCGATTTTCTCATTTTGCAAGTCGCGCGCGCGGTTAATGCGCGCCCCGCGATCCAGCGCTCAATTGGATTAGGTCTTTTAATACGCGCTATGTATAGAGTGCGTTCGTTAAACTATACAATGGCGATGTATTATGTGCCGGTAAAGTACGCCATAAATATACTATATGGATTTCGAGTAAGAACAATATTTGTCGTGAAAATCCATTGCTTTGTAGTAAAGTTATATCTTCAGTCTATCATTGGAGACTTTGACAATGGAGAAAATCCTTTTATTTATTTCTAATATTTTAAATAGCACGGCTGAAAATTATATTGACATTGTCTTTTACGTGTTGTATTTGCAAGTGTCATGTATAAATTTGTAAAACAAAAGAATATGATACGAAAATATAATGCGCAGTGCAAGAGAAACAACAACGTCATGAGGATCTCTAGGAAAAAGGTGATATGAAAGAGACGCTCAAAGACCCTCTGCGCGAGTTTTCATTCGACGACTACTGCACTCGGCGTCAAAGAGTATATAGTATATTCATATACGCGAGTGGACGGGCAGGAGGCTAATGTAACAAAGGCGAACACTGAGATCTGGCTCGAAACTTGATTAGGCGCAACCCGCGGGCTGCTATACTTGCCCGCACAACTTCTTTCTTTTCTCTCTCTCCCCCTCTCTCTTCCCACGTTCGGTGCTCCGTTGCCGTGGCGAGCAATCGAGATAGCGCGCGCGCGAGCCTTTGTTTGCATCGGCGCGTTTCTTTTGGTAGGTAAAAGCCTTGGAAGTTTTCCCCTTGGCACGCAAGTACGTGATTTTCTTAATTAAGGATGGCCGAGTTTTGCCGAGTCTTAGCTTTCGTTGCATTAGAGGGGATTGCGCAGTGTCCTTGCTTTGTTGGCTAGAAATGAGAATAACGCACGAATCTTTTGTTGAATTTTAAACTTGATTCGCTTCATTATTCTATACTGTGATTATATATATGTATACGAACCGTTCATCCTTTTTTCTCCTTCGAGTTACACTCAAGTTAATCTATATACTTCTTTTATACAGCTTCATCGAAGCGCAATTTTTAATTGAGCACCTTTTAATAAATGAGTCCACTCCACGAGCAATCGGCTTTAGAGATCGATTAAGTTTATTCCGAGGCGTGCGGTAGTCGAAAGCGAGTGAGGGAGAGAGAGAGAGAGCAACAGCAAAGAAAATGGAGCAAAAAGCTGGGCGCGCGCGAGCACTTCAAATATTCACCTGTAATCCCTGTCGAGCCCTTAATCCTTGCCCCAGTCGCACTTCCGCGTAAATCTTTCAGCTAGTTTGGCGAGTTCTCCCCCGAGTCTTCTTTAGTTACGAAAACGAACGGAGTCTCTCTCTCCTCTTCGCCCCTCTTTTGTTAAAATCATGACTCGTCGAAGCGCCGCGTTTTCACCCATTTATCTACGTAACGGCAGCGGCGGCCGCTGCTGCTTTGCCTGTCTCTTGCTTCGCCGAGCAGAACTTCTCGGAGGAAATTAATTTTTTTCGCTCTTTTTTGGAGGAGGGGGGGAGGAGCGCAGTTTATTTTAAATCGAGCTAATGCTAATGGGACTTTGCGCTGCGCGCTGGTCTTCCTCTGGATCTCAATTATTTATACGGCGGAGAAGAGATTTTGAATGGGGAAAAGCAGTTGCGAAGAAGCTATTCTTATAAATCGTTCAAGAAAGATTTTCAGATTTCACTCCTAACAGTTCGGAATGAATTTTCAATGTCTCTACTTTGCGTTGTAAAGCAAAAGTTTTACATTGTCATATTGTCTTTAAATTTATTGTTTTTCGTACTTCGAGCATATAAATCTTATATACCATTCTACGTCTACAGTGAATTTCCAAGAAATTTACGCAGAAACTGTTCTTAAATAGGTCGATACGATCTTAGTTATACTTATGAAATTCTTTTAATTTAAATAAATACCTATACCGCTTTATGCTTTCCCAATTCGAACAACTGATCCCTTCGCATCCGATTCTCTCCTGCGGCAGCACTCGCACTATAACGATAGCAAACTCACCCCTTCCACTCTTGCAAGTCTACAAGTTTCAAAAATGAAACTCGCGCGCGACAATGGCCCCGCCTGAGTGTAGACTTGCCGATAGTCAGTCGAGGCGGAAGCATTTCAACGCGCGAAACTATGCGAGCCACATCTATAGCGCTAGCGGTATTAACACTCAGAAATCTGCAAACCGCAAGATCGCACTGCGGTTGCGAAACCCACTCCCTCTCTCTCTCTCTCTTGCTCTATCGCGCAATTTCGCGCTGAATTGTGAACTGTAAAATTATCGAGGCTCTCTGGCTGTTGTGCGCGCGTGCGCGGAAGTTCGCAAACTACTCACTCTCGCGCAGCAGTAAGTGGTAACTGGCATGCTGACATTGTTCTAATTTAATCATACATGCCAGGACCAACCGAGATACCCGCGCGTGCTGCTGGCTTTAGCCTCTCTCCCTCTCTCTCTCTCTCTCCCCTCTCTCTGCCTCCGCCCCCGCCTCCACCACCGCCCTTCCGGGGGCTCGGCGGTGTTCCATAATGGTAACGACCACGCGAGAGCGCTCTCCTTAACCCTTCGCTCCCCGCTCGCTAATCCTCCTTGATTCTGCAGTGGTATTATATGTATATATATGCACAGACAGACTTGCTCTTAGCCGTTTGCTGCTTCTCCAGCAGGCTGTTCTCTAATTGCTATCTCTTTTTAATAACCAGTCTTCATTTACTGATTGAATTTTTCACCTTCTATAGAAAGTGTATTGCACTTTTGCAATGATAATTTCGATAAATCTCTTTATTTTGAATACATAAAATACAATTAATTTCTTCAGCCGCCTAGATATCTCGAAGAAAAAGCTTTACAATAATAAACTATTATACTACAATCGTTCTGTAGGTGAATTAGGTAGTAGATTTCTCCTCGTTGCAGAAATAATTATGTAGAAAAAGGAAATATCAAACGGTATATTGATGTCCGTGTATACGCGGCATGCGCGCCCCCTGTAAATTATTTTTTCGCTCTTGACACGTGCGCACAAAGTACGGAAATTTCATTAAAACAACATTTGCTTTCGAGGAATCCCGATATAAGGAAAAAAAGTCTCACCAAACAAGGAAAAAGAGTGGAAAAACCACAAGTGCTCACAGATAAGCCGCTCGCTCGCGCAAGGACCAATAAATCGTCGCGTTATAAATAATTAACTCGATTCCCTATAAAATACGCCTCCGCATCACGCTAGCCAGATATTCCCGCCCGAACAGTTGAACGAGTGCGAGCAAACGAACCATGAAGCTTCTTCTCGGTCTTCTCCTCACGCTGGCCGTGTCGCAGACGCTGGCCCAGGATCCGCTCCAGCCAATCTGCAGCATCATTCGCTGCAAGCCACCGCTGGTATGCCGCGACAACAAGTGCGTGCCGCCGATCGGACCCACCTGCGCCACGATCCGCTGCAGGTCTGGATGGGTCTGCGTGCCGCCCGGTAGATGCATACCCTGCAATCCGACCGCCGGATGCGAAGCCATCGACTGTATTCGTGGATACACGTGCGTGGCGCCCGGTAGGTGCGTGCCGATTGGAGTACGCTCCTGCGCCCTGATCAACTGCAGGCTTGGATGGGTCTGCGTGCCGCCCGGCAGATGCGTACCCTGCAATCCCACCGCCGGATGCGAAACCGTCAAGTGTAGTCCTGGATACGTGTGCACCTGGCCCGGTAGGTGCGTGAAGATCTTCCCGACGCTTCCCACCACCGAGTGAGGGAGCCGACGTCGGCTCGGGTAAGCGCGAGTTTTCTTGGGGCTGCTTTATAAAGCTATAGCAGTAATTTTTATTGCGAAATTGTATTACGGTTGTATGATATATATGGTTTTCTCTATAAACATTATCTTCTCTTTATGCAGCGTATTTTTTTTTTTTTTTTTATTTTTTTTCAGAAAAAGATTATTTATTTACTTAGATAACAATAAAAAAATTTTCCTTAGCACAGTCAAAATTTGTGCTTTTCTATAACCGAATTGGCCCATTTTGATTCGATGAAAATCTCATTCTAAGAAATTGTAAATGCAGATCTTATTTTTAAATTTACAGAATGACTGATAAGTCGATAATGCGATTATTTTGTACTGTACAGATAAGAAAGTTTTACTCGCTGCCAAACAATACTTTTTCCAGTGAAGTTTTATTGAATTATATATTCCGGTCGGTTGATATCTTGGACAATATTTGGTAGTAAATAACATTTACAAATTGTGATACGTTATTTTTCACGAAGTGACGTGACGACTTTTTCCTTATTTTGTACAATTACCAATATGTAATAAGGAAAAATCAAATTTTGTATAAATTTCGATAATATTGACATATTTTAGTCAATTAATAATATTTTCAGAATTTATAGGACCCATAAAAATGTGATAATGTAATTTTTTGATATATATAATTATATTGTATTTGAACATATCTTGAATAAATGTCCGGAACGTCGAAATTTATTGTACTGTTATAATTTATTTAAAACCAAACCTGGTAGTATGACCATCAGCTTCAACCAACCTGCAGGAAATAGAGAATCCTACCATTAGCTGTTATCCGTAATTATAGGAAACATAAAAAATTGAAAATTAGAGATACTGTCTACTTTTCCACCTATTTTCAACGGTATATATACTTTTTCGATAACGTCAAAAATGCATTGTATGTGTTACGTATACGTGACAATTAAAATTATAATAAAAGCGATGATAAACATCCTGATGCCATGACGAGGACACCGCTAGCTAGTTGTCTTGTTGCTCAGTCGATGGTCTCTCATATTCTACGTTATCCAGACGTTAACGGAAATCATTTGATACAAAGTACAACGATTTGCCAATTCAAGAACACGATTCATTAAATACAAGGAATCCTTTCTGTGTAGCTATTTTGTTGTCGCACAGAACAGAAACTTCCTTATCATTATATCCTATATATGTATACTTCTTTTGTATTTAATCGTTAATTGAAGTAACTTTCAGGACATTAGCAAATTGAGGATCTTTAAATAACGAAGAGTTGGTGGACTTGGAACCGGTTACTTTTCGATCGAATACATCCAGGGGCAGTGAATGAGAGATAGAGAAGGGGGAGAGAGAGAGAAAGGGGGAGGGGAGAGAAAGCTTCGATACTCGGCAATACGAAGCGATGGATTATGATTAATGTGCAGTCACGCAAATATTTTAATTTCACAATTGCACACTGCTCTCATATAAATTATACAGATACATAATTTCAATTGATTATTCATTCCGTCAAATGATTATAATGAAATACTATAATAAAATTTATTTTTTATACTTTTTATTGCCTCCGTATAAAAATGATTCCAAAGCGATTTTATCAGAACGAGAATAATTATATGTATATAACGAGAAGAATGAAAAATCACATGAATTTTTATAGGTATTACGAACATAAATTTTTGTTCTCCTATCGCTGAAAGCTGAAGGTTTTAGCGGCAAACGTGGCACGCCACCACCTTCGCTCAATACGCAGCTCGGGCGCTCGCATATACACGGCATCGAAATGGCGCATACCAAAACGAAAAGCAGCCAGAGACAGACAGAGAGGACGAGAGGAACCATTTCACCTTTCTCTATATATACGCCCTCTCGATTCTCCTTTGCTTTCACGTCGACGACGCTAGCACACGCGCTAATGAACGCGCCCATCGCGCGTGAGCTTTTCAAGCGATCCGCACGCGTACGTGAGTGTACGTGTGTCTATGTACAGGTATATACGCGCGACATTCAGTGGGCAGCTGAATGCGGAAAGTGAAAGACGGCTCTGGAGAAGATTGAATGAAGGATATATTTACGAAATTTTTAAATCGCTGAATGAAGCTGCGGGCGGGGGGGGCCTCCTCTGAGTGGGAGACAAGTAGAGGTTTCTGGTAATTGGCTTGGAAAATGCCTCGAGCACTGGCGGCAGGTGCGGGGCTTGCGAAATGCCACGATGAATGGCGCATTATTACGAGGAATTACGCGGCTGAATGGCAGGGATGTTTGGGAGTATTATTATTGTGTTTGCCCATAGCCGATTATTTTTAATAGCCCCTATTTCTCGCGGTGTTAATTCTATATCGTATATAATTAATTCAGCCCTGTGCCTGCGTTTTGCTTTTTTCTTCGATGGTAAAGAAGCTCGTTTTTTTCGAGCTACGCTGAAAATATACCAGTAATAAATATTCGTTTTCCCTTTTTTTTGGGTGTAATGAGCTTAATTTCACTCAAAATCCCATATATAGTCTCGGCCGCACGCATACCTGCGATATATCCGCGCGATATAAAAACATTGATATTCCAAACTCCATTCCAATAATCAGAGGCAATATCCGGGAACATGGAACGACGCTCGGTAGATAACTATTTAGCGTCCTTCTCTTGATCCCCCGCGCACAGGCGAGCGGGCGCGCGTAAGTCCCGGGGCTTAACCGAGGATGGGAGGGAGTTTAATTTAAAACCGGTAGGCGAAAATCGGCTCGATTCGCGCTCTCGTCTCCCTCCGCCGCTGCCTGCGCGTCTCCCGATCCTTACGGGATTAACGGCGCACGCTTATGCATATATATACGTATACGATGCCGTGGCTTTTGTTCCCCGCGAAAATCCTGCCGCACGCAGTAGAGAGAGAGAAAGAGAGATCGCCGCGCGCAAGATCATCGTTTTATCAGGCATGCAGCGTCGGGGGCTGATGGATCGATATAGTGTATGGCCCTCGTAGCGTGCAGATTTTGCCCGATGGCATTAAACCCATATAAGCTTAATATGCCGAGTATGAGCCGTGTGATGGAGTTTTGAGTACGGGGGTATGAACGGTTAGGCGGTTTGGCGAAGTAGTTATGTGGATACGGGCATTGATGGACATTAATGAATTATTATTTTATACATTGCGGAAAAGGCGGGTATTAGTGGTTTTTAAAATGGGTATTTGACAATCAACTTTGGAAAGTAATAATAAAAATTAACTCATAAGATGGAACATATACATGACTCAAAGATACGGAAAAGCATCGGTAGAGACTTATGTGCACTACACTTCTTAATTTCCTACCAAACCTCACTCAATAGTTCAACAAGATAAACTCATTAATCGATACCTGATCCTTTGGCGAAGTCAAACGTCGATATAGCCGATATCTGATCGCGATTTCGCGCATGTCCCAAACTAGTTACGGCAATCGCGTTGTCGAATACCAGAGAGCAAGGCAGCTCTCGCTTTTGTCTAATTGCATAATAAAGAGCCGGAGCTGCGCTCGCGCGCGCCTCTCGCAAGCTAGAGCGAAAATTACGAGGCGAAAGCGCGCGATCCTCCGATTTGTAGTTAGTAGTTTGTCCCATCTCCCCCTTGGCGCAGCCCTCGAATGAAGTTCTGACATTCTCCGGGTACCGTAGTACCACGGCGAGTTGAAAGGAAAACCGAGAGCGGCAGAGAGAAGGAATACATGTACACACGAGCGAGAGATGCTCTGCTTTAGGCGTGTGTATCCGGAATATCGCGTTCTACATTGCCATATATTGTTACCGCTCTTCTCGTGCCGAACTCGCGATAGTTTCAAGGGGGCTAATGTCTTTGACTGTCGAGGTGCCGGTGCGCGAGCGTTCAACACTCGCCGCTCGCAAAGAGGATATGAGCATGCGGTATATGTGTTGCGCTCGCGGAGTGCTTTGAGATTGAGAAAATGGCATCCTCGCAGCGAGAGGATTTTCTTCGTTGGGCTGTTGGAGGTTGATGTTGAGGTTATGCTCTTATTTTGAAGTTTAAACATTGCAAGGGCTGTGCGTTGGAAATATTCTGGACTTTTTTTTTGTAATTCCGATAGTATTGGAAATCGTATATTTAGAATAATCTAATAATTTTATTGTGGATTATTTACATTTCCTTGGTATTGGTATTCAAAAGTTTATTTGTTAATTTGTGTGTTTATAAAGTGGATTTGTATCTCATTCCCGCATGAATACGTGTTTAATGTAAATAATATAAATGACGAATTATCATCATCAGAACATTTATAAGTAGGTTAATTAATATATTATGGCAAATTTACATGTTTAAAAGTTCGTAAATGAATTTCAATGATTATCAATACCTACTAACATAAGTGAGATTGAAAAGAAATTTATATTTTATTTATATTTAAGTTTTTTTTATTTATGTGTTGCATTTTTAAAACTAACGCAATTATCTTTTCTTGATGCCGTAAATTTAAATTAATGTAAACTCTGTAGTCTGCAGAAGGCCCGTCGATATATAATGTCAACGTGAATACCAGTCATATGTAATTATATAGTTTTCTATAATTTAAAAATACTTGAATTTCTATCAGAGCTTGCAATTACGATACCAAAATGATATTTCAATTAAAATCAAATTTCAGCTTTTGCCAGACACGCGCGTACTGCACGTACAGAAATATTTCTATAATAAGTCGACCAGCCCCCGAGGCTCGAGAATCTCGAGTATTTCAATGAAAAACTCATAATGCTTTGGAGTTCACTCGAACGCACTAGCAGAGAGGGTTGAAGGTATAGGGGAGGATAGGGGCAAGAACGGCAGGGAATTCCTCGTATCTCGGTTGCGCACAATAATGAACACGAATTCATTATATCAATTTAACATCGAATGTCCTTGTATAATGTAGAAAAGAAAAAGAGCGCGTGCATGCGCGTTGGCGGATCTCTCCCTTACGTATCCTTGAAATGAACATCTCATCTTCTTATTAGCGACGGCGGACTGATACGTCAAAGCGCGAGCGACGCGCGTTCTTCTTTTGATTACTATAAGACGCTTTCCCTCCCCCCTTGCGACAGTGTCTCTTGCTTCTTCTTTCCGCCTCTTCCTCTGCTCCGTCTTCTTATTCTTCCACTTCATTTGGAGAATCCGCCAGCCGGCAGTTTAGACAATAGTTCGGAGGCGGGTTGCCTTTGACAGGGAAAGAGAGAGGCTTCTTTTTCTCCGTCTTCCTTTTTTTCACTTCATAAACTCTCTTCATAAAGACGTTTGTACCCGGTAGGAACGTGCGCGCGCACTTTAACAATGCGCTACGGCTCTTTTTTTTTCAATAAAAATAGTTCTCTAATTACCCGACGTTATGAAAAATGCAGAGATTCTCATTTAAATTGCCGGGTCTTGCGCGAAATACGGAAATTCTTTCTCGTGCGATTACGTGATTCGTTAATTACGCAAGACCGCGGCAGTTCGTTTATTCTCTTTGAATGCTAATTAATTTTTATTTCTACTCTCGTATTTTATATAGGAGGTGTCTCGCTGGAATTTCAGATTTCGAGATGTATTTTAATAATTGAACTAATTAGAACAAAATTATATTATTAAGTGATTTTCTGCTAATGAAACTACAAAACAAAATTATATTTTCAAATTTTAAACCATACACTTGCACTATCTAATGTTATAAGAATTTCATGTCAACAACAATAAGTTAAGCGCATCAATGTCACGAAAAGTGATTTTCACTGGTTCGAAGCTCACCATTCGAAAACGATTTTTGTTCCAGCAGCAGCAGCAAGCTCAGCAGCAAGTGCAGCAACAATCGCAGCAAAGCCAACAGCAGGCGCAGCAGCAGCAGCAACAGCAGCAGCAGCAACAACAGCAGTTGCAGCAGCAGCTGACGCAGGCCAATTCACCCGGAAACGCGAACGGTGGCAAGATCGGCGGAAGCCCATCGCCCGTGAGTTCGGCGTCTCCTGGTGCCGTTGTCCCAGTGTCCAACAAGTCGCCGGCCGAGCCGAAACCGGTCGAGTGCAATTTGTGCCACCGAAAATTCAAAAACATACCGGCCCTCAATGGCCACATGAGACTGCACGGTGGTTACTTTAAGAAGGTGAGTTTTTCTCTTAAGATTTGTCGTGAAAAAAGGAGTACTTTTCCGTTAATGGAGATCTAGAATTTTTTTTGTTTTTTAATTTTATCAGACTTTTAGTGTTGCGTGTTAATTTGCCTAATGCATCGAAAAAGGGAACAGTCGCGCAACAATCAAGGCCCGAGTGTAATTAATTCCATCGATGCTAAAACAAAAGTGACCCACGCGCTAACGCGTACACCGTCGCCTTTCTTACACAAATTCGAACTTCCTCCCCCCCGCCCCCTCGCTTCTTCTCTTTCTGCAATTTCAAAGAGCACTAATAGACCTTCCTTGGAAATTGTCATTAATCCCCCACCTACCGGCGCGGCAGGGACGAACGAGACTTGAAACTAGCTCGAAACTTCGCCTCGGCCGGTGCGCGCTGCCTCGCAATTAAAATAATGGGAGTCGGGGTGAAAGAGAGAGAGGGAGGGAGATGAAGAGAGCGAGCGAGGCGCTGGGCGAGAGATGATAAAGGTGACTCGAGCGAAACAGTAGAAAAGCGCTTAACAATTACGCGAACGCGACGCCGCAACATTGAAATCCATTTTCTCGGACTATACCCCCTTGCGCTCCGAATTAACGGAACCAAAACCGCTCAAGAAGCTGCGGGTGGAGAGAGAGAGAGAGAAAGAACGAAAGAAAGTCTTTTTAGCTTTTATTCTCGCCTCGTTACAACGGATTCAGCACTTGGGCTGCTGCGGCGTGGGGCACAGTGGGCAGTGGGCACAGGAGCGAAAGTGCGAAAAGAGAGAATGAGAGAGAGAGAGAGGCGAGAGATGAACGACGAAAGGCGCATTAATAAGGTCAGGGAAGAATGGAAAGATCAGCGTTTCCAGTGGCTCGCCTGCCCTCCTAACTCTATTCCCGTTGATTAAAAATGTTTTAACGAACGTTGGCGTCGTTTTCAGAAAAAAAAATGCTGAAAAGCACTATCCAGCGTGTCGCCCCTCTCTTTCCCTCTCTCTCTCTGCCTCCTTCATTTTCTCCACTCCCGTTTTATGCGATTTCCTCTCGGTATAGAGGGCCAAATAATGCGAGAGAGGCGGAAACCCGGCGAAATCGGAGAGGCGGCGCGCGGTTAAGACGATGATCGAATCGAAATGAATCCATTAACAAGTTCTCCCTCCCGTCGCTCTCTTGTAGCCGTTCGCCATCCCAACTAGGAAAGAGTATATCTCCCCCTCTTCACTTCTCTCGGCTTTCCTCTGTATACACCCTCCGCCCGCGGGAAAAAGATAGGAGAGAAAGATTAACCGAGCCGCACGCGGCCAAGGGAGTTGAGAGAAAGACGGGGGCGGCCCGCGCGCGAAATCATCCCGCGCAAACATTGTCTCGGGCCTTCCCTCCATTATGCAGATTGAATCTCGTTCCGCCCTACATAATCCAAGAGCGCGCGCTTTATGCAGCCGAGCAAAAATAAGAGATGATACCTACACCCCCGGTGAGCTGCGAATTTTTTTCTAAAGCTTATATTCGATGGCCCTCGAGGTGCCGTATTAATGCGCGTTATCGGACGCCTCTAGTGCCCATATACGCACTGGGGCTGAATGCGTGAGTACATTGTCGAGAGATTGAATAGTGTGCGAGCGCGTGCGCGCGCGCCAAAGATTCGAGGTCTAGAATTACGCGTGGGGGTCAAGTGGTGCTCTGCGTTCGGCGAGGACGCGGCACAGGAGGGGGAACGAAAGGGTAAAAATAACGCGGTCGACGTGGGGAGGCGGAGCAGAATCGATCTCGGACCCCAGCTCTCGTTGTGCCTGCGCCCAATGTTTATCTTTTGAGATCGTAACCGTATGCTATGTGTGATTAGTCGGTTCGTCGGCAAATTAATTCGGAATCGAAAATAAATGTATGCTGAGTATATATTCTAATTGCATGACATACGACTTGCTAATATTTTATTTGATGATTAAACGGCTAAAAATGATTGGTTATGTTCTAACAAATCAGTTGATTACTAAGGACACATAACCAAGAAGTTACATCGACGAACAAATATTAATTCCGCCAACCATTTTTACATCGCTATAACTGTTAAGTTGATTATATTAACTATTCTCTTGGTTATACTATATCCTGTTAGTTCTATGTTCTTTGACCAATTCAGATGGTTATACAGTACCCAATTTTGATTGAACTGAAATTCAAAGAAATGTTCCACTTAAGTTTTTTAATAAAGCGTAGACGTTTAAAAAATCCTTAGAAGCCCTCATTTATAGTGTATTTGTCGACTTTTAAGTCTCGCGGATAAGCATCATTGGTTATTGGGACAAAATTGGTCCTTCAAGTTATACGTCCCAGCGAGTTTAGCACAATATAACAAACCAGTAAAAAAATAGTTGTAGCGAATAACGAATGAACTATCGTAAAAAAAATCGTTACAGTTTACTTGGTTAGTTCTACTTCAGTAAAGTCGCACGCGGGGAAGCAACCTGTTGACCAGAGAAACGAATCATTTTTTCCCCATGTACTCTCACCAAACAGACGATTGTCCGATAATTAGAAGAGGCACGATAACGTCCGCTCACGATCCTTTATCATACCGGTCTGCATATATTCATCGACGTTGCTGCTGCTGCTGCTACTACTACCCACCACGATCGGCATAAATCTCCGTCGGCGAAACGAGAGAGGGAGGTTTATAACCCACGGTGTCCGCTCGCTCGAAGATCGATCGTATTAGAGAAGGCGCGCGCGCGCGCCCGTATGTGCGTATACGCGATCAATATTCATGACACGGACGCGCGCTGCACAGCACGTCAAAGACAGAGTTCAATTTCGTACGTGATGTGTGTATATATACATGTAGATGTGTGTTCGAGCGGGCGCGCGCGTGTGTGTGTCGGCAAGGTGTATATACGGGGAAATTGAGGTTCCGACGATCGCCATCGCGGAGAGGGTGAGAGATCGTTCACCGGGGGCAGATTCGCCGAGAAAGCGTTATACGCGCTCGAGCATTAGCGTTTAGCGAGAGGAGCAGAGCTGCCTGGCGGTTCGCCGATCGCACGCACGGGAGTATAACGTCGCCGCGAGGATGACTTATATTATATACGATAGCGTGGGGTATCGGGGAAATATACATAAGTTTCAGTTGAGTTTGGAATAGTCGAGCGCTGGGCTGGGTATGGCTGGAGTGAAGTTGATTACAAGTGGTCAATTTGTCGATGTATTCATTATACTTTCGACGTGTGCGTCGATGAAGTTTCACGATTATTACGTGCGGTTCGCGTTCTGCTATATTAGTGATAGCTCTCGTACAGATTTACAATGCTCATGTAATATCGACAGCTATACTTTTCACGAACGTGGAGAGCCGAATTATTGTCGGGGTTGAAATTTCTGAAATTATCATGATGGCTAATTAATGCGTAATTATTATTATGTTTCATTCAACAGTTATTATGTATTGATCGTGCGGCAATATTGCTCGTTAATTATTATTAGCCGTACGGTAAATTTGAAATTCCGAATTTTGAAAATTTAATATTATATTTGAAATTGGGAATTTCCGTCAGTTTATAGATAATAACAACGTTCATATAATGATTTGGTTTAACGTGTACTCTTGTAATATTGAAAATAATCCTCTAACCGTTCGAATAATTAACTGGTTTCTACGAAATTTACGAAATCCAAAACACGCGGAAATTAAAGAGTCTTATTCTATTTTTACCTTGATTAAATGTCTCTCAAATCGAAAATATCGCAACCTTTTAATAACCTTTTAATAAATTCATCGTTTCCTTGAAATTGGAAGTTCTTTCGTGTCGGCTCCTGAATTCGCCGCAAATGATGATACATAATTGAGATAATAGGTTGAAAAAATAGCTTACCGAGATTGAAACATTTCATACCACTGCACGAAAAAAGTTGCCTCATCTTAGCACTCACGTCACTAAACGTTACAGTATATAGAACCTGTACCAAGCGACGGGCGGGTATACAGCCTTACGGGCCCCGGACGGTCCGCCGCGGCCGCATACGTCGGAGATTCCATCAGCGGATAATCGAATGCCTCTTCAATTAGTCTCGCTTAGTGATTAGCTAACAGGCTGTCGCTTCTAGGCCACGAACAAGCGCACGTGCCTCGGCCTATTAATCTCGCGTTCGTTCCTTTTAATTCTCGCGGGGCAGCAGTTCGCTTCTTCATTTGCGATGATTGCGGGAGCGTTTTTCCGATCCGTGTCTTTGTGCAGGGTGTGTGATCAGGGCGGGTGGCAATTAAATTGGCGTGCAATTATGAGGCGGGCCGCTTAATTGAGGGTGGATGAGGAGAGGAGGGGGGACGGGAGGCGTGAGGGGAAAGCATATTGTTCGAAGCGTTTGCGTCAAACGATGTGGGGAGGAGGCAAAAATTAGTGGCCGATTGCCGGGAGGGGGGGATAGGTGCTTTGACAGCGGACCGCGTGATGTGTCCTAATTCGCTAGAATTTGAAAAATACAGGAGCTTTTAACAATTAGAACTCAGTATTACTTTCGCTTGCGGCTGAATCTTTATATAGTAGTACCGCACATATGTTTCATCATACCAGAGTAGAAACTATAACCACTTTTCATGGGTAAGCATTTTACTTATCGTTATTGTTATTTTATGTTGCAGGATGCTGAGAATAAGAAGAGCGAAAAGAAAGAAGTTGTTGGTCCTCCGCTGCAAACGGCGTCTGTTAGTGTTCGAGCCCTCATAGAGGAAAAGATCATTCAAAAAAGAACAACAGGTAAACATTTTTATTTTAATTAAACAGTATTCTCATTTAAATTCACTTTTACGTGTCTAATATCATTAGTAAATCTTCAAACATTAGTAAATACATTCTTGTTGTTGGAAATTAAACGGAAATTTATAAATTTCATATTAATCTATCGTTTTTTTGTAATAAAATTATAAATAATCTTTTTACGCACAAAGATTTTATATTTATTTCTTATACAAAGGTTTACATGCTCGAAGGATTTCAAAAGCATGAATGCAGACAATAGGGACCACTAGAATTCACAAAACCTTGATATTCCGTCAAAGCAAAATTCCACGCATTCTGTTTCATTATTGCGCTGATATGATTTCAAGAAATTGCTCAGTTATCGAGTATAATATTCATTTTACCTTCGAGTGATTTGAAATTCCAGAAAATATTTTCACTCAAAGCAGATATTAAAATCCATCGCGCAGGAATGGTTTTCGTAATCGATAAAATATGTTCATTAAAATGTGCTAATTTTATATTTTCCTATAAAGTAATCATTTTACTAATGGTCACAACTTTTTCATTATTTAAAAAGTTTTCAATAGATTACGTAATATGGCGAAATTGAATTGATTTTATTGTTTCATCATTCCTCGTAACAGCTAAGCTTGCTTTATTTTGTCTATACTTAAGAAGGTTAATTAAAATTCATTATTTGGTTACGCAATATACAAGAATTTAAACAAAATTTTAATGTAGAACATGTATCTCTTATAAAATTTCGAGTTAGGTTTTTTTCTGGTGAGCAAATATAAATTGAAAAATCGCTGTTAATTCATTGAAACTAGGGCTCTACAAATTTAATTTTACGTTTCATTACATTATTAAATTGAAAAATAAATAATACATGGAAACGCACATGAAATTTATTCAGTTAAACATGCTCTCCGAGTCCTTAAAACTTATAAACAAGTTTTACTTGACGTCCTCGTTTAAAAGCTCTAAAAACGTGCTTTTCTGCAATTTTATTCTAATTAAATTGAGATATTTGCTCAACGACTTTGGATATAAAAGCTTCGGAAAATCTACAACACTGTAATACACTCTAGACGCGAAAAAAAGTGAAATAGTAGCTCGCACACAATAGAATACCATAAATATCGGTTTAAAAAAAATTTGGAGGGAGAGAGAGAGAGAGAGAAGAAAGGGTGAAAACCCATGAAACCGAATCTCTGTTAAGATCCTGTTAAGATCAATACACATCCATTTCCGTGCCACGACGGCAAGAAATATTAAGCCAACGAACACACATACAGACTGCTGATCGCACGCGAAAAGCTTAAAAATCGCAAAGTTAAATCTCCCCTATACCGAATTCTAAACCCACTCCCTCCCTCCCTCTCTCTCTCTCTTCCTCTCTTCTGCATACATATATATCGTAACGGGCACGCGGGCGGGCACATAAACGGATTTGCGGAAAAGGGGGAAGAGGAGAGAGGAGAGGGTGGGGAGCAGAGCCTATCGCACGAGCGCGAATGTACATGCGCGCAAGCGAGACAAAGAAGGCGAACAAGCGTTGACCTGGGCGAGTTCCAGCAATAATTTATCGAGCATGCGCGCGCCAGAATATTTCTCGCATTGTCCACGTCGGCCCGATAAATCAAAGCGCTCGCGCACGCGCTTGTGTATATATAACGAAACTAAGCGAGCGCGAGCGCAAGCGTCGTTAGCGATTTATGCGCGATTTCATCCTCCGTCGCTCGCGTGAGCTACGCGCGCGCTCGGGGAGGGGGGGAAAAAGCTCGAAAACCGAACGCATATGTATATATAGAGCGTACATGCGGCAAAGCGGCTCTGCGAAATAGATGAAAGAACGCGAGTGCGCGCGCGCTGTGTATGTAGTGGTAGCCTATCTGCCGACTTGAGCTTCTTATGCGAAAGAGGCTGTTTGGGTTTGCCATGCGGAGCTTGGAGAGGCGGAGCACACAGTTATCCTACTGTCTCTTTCCGTGCGCTACGTGTCTTTGTGCATTTGTAATTTGTATGATGGTGCGCCTGTATACCGCGCAGATCCTGAATTCGGATCTAGCAAAGCAGAATGCCGACAATTTGAATTTTTAACTTATAATACCTCGTCCCTTTTTTGTATACATTGAATTACAAATTATGCTTTGCAAAGAGGGGTGAACGAGTTTTAGGAAGATATCATTCGCTATATTTCTTTACTCGTACTGAGATAATAAAAAATCTTTGGTAATACACAATAGAAGATACAAATGCAATAGACTCCGCGGGGATTTACAAAGAAAATCCAGTGCTAACATATGTTTAAAAAGAATAAAGCTAAAAGAAAAGAAAAAATTGCAACACTCGCGGATACCACGCTTTTTACGTTTGGTATTGTTTATAGAGAGAACGTGAGAGAACTGGGAGAAGTGGGTAGGTAGTCATGGTGATTTGTGACTATTATGCCGCTGTCGATTGATGCATTTAACATCGTACTTCTATCCATAAACCATGACTAATCTGCTCGGCCGCAATATTGACCGTCGATCGCCTATTCACCGATATGCACACATACGCAGGGCTTCACATTTTCATTGAAGGCCTGCTGAAAGCGGATCCCCAAAATTTCGCAGGATTGAATTTTTTATAATCCTTTTTTCTCTCTCGTTGGTTAATATTGACAACTATGCCGATATTGTAGATACAGTATATAAGTAAATTATTAATATGCAACACAGCGATAAAATAATATCAGTTTTATACCGGACATATATTTTTCATTTCATAGTAATAAATAATAAATTTCATTATATAATATATATTTTTAATCAGAAATATTAGATTTAGTTTTTTCTATGAATATTTTACCGTTCAGGCGTAGAAATTTATTGTTACATATAACAGTGCGTATTTCCCTCAGTTGGTCCATATCGGAAGAGCAAACGTTACGTAGTATTTCAATATTTGGAATTACAAAGAAAATACCATATATGGAGATTAATTAAAATATAATATAATTTCCAACCTCCTCGCATATTGTACTATAATATGAAACATTTCTCGTGAAAATAGTTGAACGAAATTCTGGAAAAACTGGTGGGAAAATATTTTTCAGTTCAAAACTTGTTAAATAGCGGGAAAATTTTTCGACGTCATTTCCGAGGGTTCGCCTCTCGCGCGCTATACGTCCTTCTCTCCTCGCCTTCCCTTTCCCTCCATTTCTCCTGCGGGCGAAAAGTCAGTATAGAAATCTTGCAGTAATTAGGGGGCGCACGTAGAGCCTTTTTACCTCCACTTTTCAATTCGTTTAATGATCAGCGAACGTGCGCAACCGACCACCCACACACACACACGTAAGCGTGCGCGCGTGACCGCGCGCCAGCCGCGTATTAGATCCGACGCCACGGTAGCAGCAGCTTTGAGAAAGCAATTTGCCGTGGAGCTACAGGCGGGTGATTGCCAATTTGTAAAAATCCCAATTCCTGCGGCCGCGCGCGCCGCTTGTGTAACCTTCGCTCGGCTGTACGCGGCCACGTCAAAGAGGGCGCGCGTTATTGGAAAATTCAAGTTTGGGAAAAATAATACAGCAAGGAGAAAAAAAAAGGTAGCGAGATGTGGGCGAGGTGGTGAATCGCGGGAGGCGCGGTTTCTGAAAGGACTCGAATAGGAGGGGGGGAGCGTGCGCGCCACGTTATATTACTGCGGTGGTAAAAACGAATGCCCGCAAGTGGACGCGCGCGGCCGCCGCGGTAATAAACGGCGCGCGCTGTACCTATAGGGCCGAATGGATTTTGCTGCGTGTACGTCTCACCCCCCGTCCGCCTTCCCAGATTTCTCCCTTCCTCCCTCTCCCGCCCCTCTTTCGCTAACTCCTTCTCCCCGACTATAAAGCTGGATTTGTGAGAGAAAATTTCATGTAGTCGGCTTAATTAGTTCGGCGTGCTTTATTATTACTGCTTTAATTGGTTCGCTCTTTACGATTAACAACAATGTAAGTTTTATTTTTTGTTTTTTTCTTTTTTTTTTTATAAATTTCATTATATTAATATATATTTATAAAATATATACGTAAAATAACACCGAGAAAAGGATCATCAATTATGTGTATTCGATTTTATGCATTATTATTATTATTATTATTATTGTTATATTGCCTCAATATCATATTTAATTATTGAATTTCAACCACGACTGAATTACTTTATACATTCACGGACGTAATATCTCTCCGAGCCGCGTAAATCATCGATTACGTATCGGCGTGCGCGGGTTTATTTTTTTTTAATTCCAGCAAAATAAATATTGAAGCGAATTTCCAGGCTCGTGCCCGCGCAGGGCTATACCCTCATCCTCTGCAGCGGCAGCAGCGGTAGCGCATAGCTTGTAGTTTTGCTGCGTAAGCATCGACCGGGAAATTTACGACTTGAGAATATTTACGAGTATTGTCCCGGTATATATATATACGCGGTATATGGAGGAATCGACGTCTCCATCTCCTCCTCATCCCTCTTCTCGCTCTTCCGCGCCCGAAAATCCTTTACGATTTTCGCGTCAGCGCGCTACAGCTGCGAAATCAATCGGCAGTGGAGTTTTGCAAAGTCGAAAATAAGTAGATGTGTGTGTGTATGTGTGCGCGGTGTGCGCGTTTGAAGAGAAAAAGAATGAGAGGGAGCTCGCGAGATGGATAGAGAGGGAAGCGGCGCATCTCGCCATATTGAAAGAATAGATGTGGCGGAATAAATTGGACTTTGATTGGATCCTAAGCGAGCCGCGCGCGCCTGGATTTTCTCTATATCGGAGCCTCTTACAGAACGCTGCAAGGAGTTCGGAGTTTTCGATTATTTCTGTATTGACGTATTATTCGCGCTATGGGAGCTGGCTGGCTTTATTGGAATAGTCTATGGATCTATCGGTGTGTGCCCATATATATCGTCGGTGGGGTATATATCCCTTGTCGTATTTCTAGATTTTTATAAAAGAATAATTTATTTCATCTTTTTTTTCCATACGATAACCAAATTTTATTCAATAAAATATATAACAAATGCGAATCACTATAAAAAAAGTATTCAAGCATGACGATAAAGTTCACCGAAGAACATTTACTTTTTATTCAAAATTATAATATAACAAGGATAACTCGAGCCAACGCTTTCAATCGATAAAACAAAACTTCCGTTACCAAAAAAAAAAGAGCGGATCTTTCTGTCTCTCGTTATCATCGCGCGTCATCCAGGCCGGCTCTGTGCCGGACCTGCATACGCGCGCTCGCACATCGAAAAATCGTGGAAATGAGCGCGTGTGGAGCGCGCGTCACGTCGTCGTATATCGAATTGACGCGCGAAAATCATGACTGGTCAAGCGCGATCGCTGTGAAACGACGCACGCAAGAACAACACAATGCGCGAATACGTCCAGCCTTCGCCGTTTTTCCGGCATCGCGCGCGTCCGAATTTTCGCCCGGCACCCGCGCTATTTATTTCGACGTATCAATTTATTTATCCCCCTTTGTCTCGCTCTCCCGGAACGTTCGCTCCCCTCTTCCTCCCTCCACCTGATTGAATATTTCGCTCTCACGCGCGGAAAGGGCTCTGATTGAAAAATAAACGACAGAATCACAGAGAAAGAGAGCGAGAGAGAGTGGAGAGGATATATACGTGCGACCAGTGCCGCTGGCCTATTCATCGCATCGCTCATCGTGACGTCCCGCTCGTTCGAATGACCCAGCAAGTCTGCTGAAAATGTTGAAATCCCTTTCAATTTTTTCTCTTTTTTTTTCTCTCTCTCCCCCTCACTCTCGCTCCTTTCCCCCTTTTTTAATTGATATAGCGGTAGGTGAATGTATATATAAGCTGACGGGCGCAACCGAGGGAAAGCCGTCGCGATAAAGGTAGCGCAAAGTCAGCACGGCTCGTGGGGGCCGTTATTGCCCCCGCGGCTTCGAGTGAAAAATCGAACTTTGAAGCTGATTAATAACCACGTATATATACACGAGCCCGCAGCAATGCAGCTTGGTCATAATTAGTAGCGCACATGCGTCGGACTTCTTTCATCACGGCTTATTTGCGCTGCGGATGAAACTTGTTTCGAATAAAATATCGGAAAATATTATCCAAAGTCTGCGCCCGTGAAGCTTCGATTTATTAGGATTTTCGATAAACATTCTTTTCAGCTTGTCTTTTCTTTTTTTTTCTCTCTCTCTCTCTCTCTCTCTCTCTCTATAAATAAAGCAATTAAAACTTAAAACTTTCTCGAAGCGCCTCTCCTCTTGCCTCGGATAATCGATATAATTTTATTGTAACCCATTGAAGCGAGAATAAAAGTTTTAAATTGCACGAAAGCGGCCATTGATTTATATTATCCCCGCGCGCGCGAGCCGAAGTCGGTATATAGTGCGCAATCTGTAAGAGTGGAGCCTTGGAAACGTTAAATTAATTAGTGGCGCGCGCGCGCGGTGCACCTCGACAACCACGCGGGCTCTTTCCGCAAATCAATTAAATTTATCTACCTGCACTCCCAAGTTCGGAAATTCTATCTCTCAAACTTCTCATCCCTGCGCGCGCTAAATTCAAACCATCCGACGCAGCGCGCAAAGAAAGGCGCATTCCCGCGAGAACTTCATATACGCGTACATGCAGCGGTTGTGTATGTGTGTATGTGTGTGTGTGAGAGAGAGAGCTCGCAAAATCGAGGTGTGCAAGTGCCGCGCGCACGCAATTCTGTGATTGCCGCGTGGGAGTTGACGGCGGGAATCAGGTTGAGAGTAGAGGAAAGGACATTTTGAAGTGGCCGGGAAAGAGATGTACTCTAGCGAAATTGAATTTGTAAATCGGCAAATGCAACGGGATTCGAGTGTTGCAAGTACGTTAAGAATGACGACGACGTGTGTGTGTGCCACTTGCTTTCAATAAAATGTTTATTCGATTATATTTTGAAAAATATTGTAATTTTTTGCTTTAATTAATTTGCGAGAAGAACGTCAACAATCGAAAACATACCAAAACTCATTTGTTTTGAAAATAGCCACCTACTTGTATACTCTACGTAGAAAAAGTACTTAAAAAAGTGTTTTCATCTGTTTCAGCAACAGACGCGAATGCGCAACAACAGCAGCGCGTGAACGTTGCGTTTGCCAACCAGGCGAGCACCCTGACAACGTCACCGCCGACGACTGACGCTCAGCAACAGCAGCAGCAGCAACAACAACAACAGCAACAGCACATGGTGGGCAAGATGAACTTTGCGGTGCCAGCGCCTCCGCCGCTCAACGGCGGCGAGAAAGTCCGTCGGCTGTCCGATGGCGAACACTTCAGACAGCCGAACGTCACGATCGCGGCCCACGCGAGCTCCGTGCAGAAACAGCTACAGGAGGCCCAGACACAGGCCCAGGCTCAGGCTCTGGCCGACATGATTCTTAAGGTTGGTGTTTCTCCCGTGCTCAGAGGCTTTTCCGCGCGATATTCGCAACGAAATGAGAACAGTTTTGCCGAAATTTTTTTACAGTTTTAATTAAAGACCCTAACATAATCCATAAAGCAATAGGGGAATGGATCCAGAAAAAGTCATGAAAAAAAAAATTAATAAATAAATCATTCTTTACAGTTATTGCTTATTGGAACAATTATTTTATACGCAATCATACTAGTAAATAAAACTTTTTTTAAAAGTACAACGTCGTTTCACTTTCCTTTACTTGACAAAATGTAAAACCCAAATTGCTATACGGAAGCCATCTGTAATATTTGTCATCGCTCGCCTTAAATATAGGCACGGCCAGCTCGCCGATAAAGAATGAACGCTTAAACTTGACAGGGCACGACGAAGATGGCTGTGAAACGCGCCACCTCCGATCCGGGCCAACGCGTTCAGCTGACTTATCAGACGAGCGCGGTGACGAACAACGTGCAAACGCCTCAGACAGTACAGCAACAGCAGCAGCAGCAAACGCAGCAAATGGTTCAACAACAACAAATGAATTCTCAACAGCAGCAATCGCAACAACAGCAGCAGCAGCAGCCCACGGTCACTGAAAGCTTCACGATGACCGGCTACCCAGAGGATGGAGGCTACTTCAGTCCTAGTCTACAGGACGAAGTATTCCAGCAGGTGACCTCGGTACCGGACAGCGTCTTGTTGCACGCCACTCAATTGGATGCCATACAAGTGAGTAGAATTTTAAATTTATAGTATTATCGATTAAAGTTGGATGCATAAGGGTTCGTATATTCTTGGGAAAATTTTTTACGAATGTCTTCATTTTATGTAAATCAAGCTTGGAGCAGTACGTTCAAATTGCAAAGAAAAGTGCGTTTAGTTTAATGTTACTTTCGCTAAAAGTTCAAAGCTGCGAGCACTACATAAAAAATTCCCTTTTGGTCAGCAAAAGTAAAGAGAAATAGAAAGTCGAAAAGATTTGCATGTCGCAAAATCACGCACCGGCGCAAATATACGTATATAAAAGATGGACTTTGTACTTTTACATTTGCTCTCGAGGCTCGGCTCAAAGGGTCTGCCTCTAAAAGAGTTGGTTTTCATTTACATGTCGTGCTCGTCCCGCTCTACGTTTTCATTTACATAAGTACGTCGCAAATTCATTCATATAAATAATATATTACTTGAGCCTACGGCTCCTCAAAATTTCAGGGCCGAAAGAGAAAGGCAAAATTACAAACGAAATTAATCTCCACTCGCTGTGTTCTTTTTTTTCTCGTTTGCCGCGCGCACCGTTCAAGGGAACACAGGATCGCGAGGGTGGAGAGAAGAAAAAAGAACGTTACAGGTGGTGACGGACAGGCCTCGTCGGGATTCGCGTGGGAGGCGCACGCGCATTATCATGTCCCGACCGTTGCATATTAAGACGCGCAACATCCCGGGGGGTCGCCCCTACGCGCGCGCGCGCGATCCTTTGACGGGCTAATTAGGGGCGCGCAAGCGCGAGTCTCATTATGCATTCCTCGAGTCGAGCGTTGAAAACGTTTTAGTTTCAATTACACCGGGACTGAGCGAGCGCACGCTTGCGCATAAGCGGCGGACACAGTCGGCCTCCTGAAATCTAATAAGGAGGAATTACCTAAGTAGTTGGCGCTGTCGTCGAGGAAGAGGCGGAGATGGAGAACAGCTTGAGCTTAAAAAGCTCTAAGAGCTCTAAGGCGAAGCGTGCGCGCCTTGTGTGACAACGGCTTGCACGCGTTCGAGCGACAGCCTCGTTAGACCAGAACGCGCCTGATTCTAGGAGAGGATGGGGGGATCTCGCCCGAGATAAGCTTAATTCCGTATTCTTTGTGCTGGATGGATTCGAATTTCTCCTTGCTCTGTCCTTGGACAATTCTCACTTTAATCAAAATTCACTCTGTCAGCGTTAAGGCTTTACCTGTTGGCTGTTTCATTTAAATTTACACAATTATCTGTCCCTGTCAACCCAGGACTCGTAATGTCTAGCACATCATGACATATCCGGAGTTCCACAACTAGAAAAATTCTCAACCTTAATGTTTAAATCACCCGTATACTTAAATTATATTCTCGTATAAGAAGGGTTTAAAAACTGTAATATATAGCATCGAAAATCTGTATCTTTGTTTAGTTTCAGACATCGAGCCTACTGCAGGAGCAAGCAGCGACGGAAGCACTCCAGGAAATGAACCTCGAGGAACGCTTCTCGTCTCAGCACACGGTCAATCCGGACCTGCAGGCTCTCGTCAACTCGCCCCTCCCCGACTCCCTGGCCGAGTTCAGCACTTACGGGGCTAACTACAATGAGGGTGGGCACACGCTGCCGAGTCAGTCGCCTCTGCCGTCGCCGCTCACGCGCCACGATAGCCCGAGCTTCACGTACCCGACGCCACCGGCGAGCCAGGAGGGCCTGCTCAGCGGTAGTTTACCGCTACTCAGTCCGCAGGAAGACAGCGATGCAGTGCACTCGGTATCCTCGCCCCTCTCCGCCGCCTTCTACAGCACGAGTATGTCCTCAGCGGCTGCCATCGAGGAGGCCCTCAGCGAGGTGTTACCCGACGAGCCGGATGGCGACGGTTCGGACCTTTACGGGCCCGGCTGTCCCAATCCTCACTCGCCTCTGCCGAGTCCCCTCTCGGCGACACCGGCGCCCTCGCCCCTCTCCTCTCTACCACCCTCCTCCGTGTCCTCGCCGGGTCCCGGTAGCTTCACCACAGCCAGCTTTCCCATGTCGCCGCATCACACGCTGCAAAGCCAGATGATGCCCAACTCGGAGGATCCATTGCTCTCCTCGAGCCCCAAGGACTTCGGCGCCGGACGGCGAAAGTTCGAGTTCCAGTCGTACAAGCTCTTCACCAACCAGAATCTCGTGGACTTTGGTCTGGGCAACGGTAGCGTCGCGGGTATCGTCGTTGACAGCAACGGCGAGTTCAAGCTCATACAAACGACTGGCTTGCAGAAGGCCAATGTCTACGTGCAGGCGGGCGCCCTCAGTCCGGCGCTGGCCTTCCGCAAGGAGATCTGCCTTAGCGGGACCAAGCTCGACCAAACGAGCAACGTCGGTGTCAATATGCTCAACGGGCAGAGTCAGCTATACCAGCAGACCCAGATGCAGCAGGCCATCAATCCAGCCAAGTTCCTCATTCAGACGAGTCAAGCGAGCAAACCCACGCTGAAGCACAAAGCATGCAGCGGCCTGCCGGTACCTGTCGAGCAGATCAAGGAAGAGGAGCCCGTGGACGAGGACGTCTTCCTCAGCCCGAGCAGCGTACCGATCTCGACCTCGGGCAGCCCGGCTCGTCACCAGAGAAAGAGACCGCGTCTCGATCAAGGTCCCACCTCGTACTGCAGCAGTTCGCTGGTCAACGGCGCGCATGCGTATCCATCGCGACTACGTCGCGCCTGCGATCGGCACTGGGACAGCAGCTACACACCGCCTCCGATACTTGATCCCTCTAGGCCCGGGTCCGGCCTCTACGCTAGGCTACACCAGCATGAGCGTGACGCTGCTGACTTCAGCTCGGACGACTCGCAAGGTAACGATGGACCGCCCCCGAGGATCAACATTGGCACTAGGTACCAAGCGGCGATACCGCAGCTCTTCGCTGAAGGCGAGACAGATAGGCTTGCCACGGAGCAAGAGCTGGATCATCTTCTCTGGGACCCTGGCATCGACAGCGCTCTCACCGAAACCGAACGTAATAGCTTCTTACTGACTAATATGTTTGTAAAAGTCCATAGTTCATCTACGTAACTATAATTATTCGTATCTTTACAGTGGATATGTACTTACAATTTGCCTGCTGTGCTGCTACACCTGGTGGCGGAAGAAACAAAGAATACGCCCTTCAGCTTTTACACATGTGCAAGGGCAACATTCGAGTGAGCGACGATCCTGATTTTTCCAGCCACCACCGATTTTCGACTGTCTTGATATAAAAATTTTTATTGCACTTTACAGGAAGCCATGCTGAAGCTGATGCGACCAACTGCGGTACTCGCGTCGGAGTATCCGCTGCTGCGCGACGAGTGCAACGATTCCGGACGCTGGACGCCCTATGAGATGGACACCTTTTATCAGAGCCTACTCAAGTACAACAAGGACTTTTCGGCGATAGCCCGAGACATCGGAAGCAAGAACACGAAGCAGTGCGTTCAGTTCTATTACCTCTGGAAGCGGCTCTGTCCCGACGAGTACAAGAGACTGCGGTTGCGCTACGGCAAGGTCAAAGTCAAAGCTGAATGTGCCAAGGACAGCAAGGACACGAAGGAGCTGCGCGACGCCATCGCCTCGGTTACGGAGCTGGACTTCAGTGAGACCAAGTCCATCCTTCACCGAACCTTGGTATGATCGGCATTGTCTTATTTTTTTCATATAAACTGCCATTCGTGGACCATATACGTAATTTTAGAGTGCTAAGGACTTTTTAATGAAAAATTTCGATTCCTTTTTAGATGCAAACCACAAATGAAAGAGAAAATTCAGCCACTTTAACAACCAGCGACGGAGAATTGCGGCTATTCGCGTATGATTTTCAAGATGTGAGTACTTGTATATAGATCCCGTGATAAAATCAGCATCAGCATACTAAAGTAATCACGGGATATAACAACATGAAAATAGCGGATCATTGAACTGTTTGTCGACAGAAAAATATTACACTAATAATAAAATTAGCATAAAAGATTTTTTTGGTAACAGATAGCTTAGAAAAGAAAAATAATATTCTGTGTGAACGCACGGTTACTAATTGTAAATTTTAAGTATAACTTGTCTATTAACCGTTTTTATTAAGTGTCGCATGTATATATATATATTTATAATTAATAACTGTGGAACCAACCGTCCTTTTGATATATATGCTTAATATTGCCATTTTAAACATAACTATCTTCTCCCTCCTTTACTTGCATATTAATTTTTCTCATTTATTTAATTTTTTTTTCTCATTTTTTATGTCGAGCCTTGGCATTCTGTATTTTTCTTACCGTTTTGTCATTATTCCTTTCTTTGGTAACCATATAACTGTATAGCGACTACGTATATTGCAAGGCCACGTCCGAGCTCGCGCAAAAAGTAATACCAATGAAAGCGAAAGAGAAAGAGAGAAAGAGAGACGGACGGCAAAGGTTTGTGTTGTGTTTGTCGTTTATTTTGGCTTTGTGTTTTCTTTGTGTTATCCAGAGCTTTAGCGGGAGCGTAACAGTAACCATGGCCGGGAGTGCCGGGATCACCCGCGCCCCCGGCTCGTGCACCGGCAAAGCCGGCGGGGCCGCCGGCTACGCCACAGTCGACCACCACACCAACTCACAAACTCACACTAGTACCGAGCAACCACTACCCGCGCCCACCCCACTTCACTACCCCTGCAAGATTTGCGGGAAGTAAGTCTCTAAATCTCTAATCTTAACTCGTCCGTTTATCCGTCTGTGCAGACTTTGTGCGAGTGTATACATATATATCTATATATCTCCACCTATAATATATATATGTATAAATATACGCATACACATATCCACAATTGGTCCGTTATCGTTCAGTGATATTTGGAACCACAGATAACTTGATGATGTCTGTAGCGTTAAAGAAACAAAAAGACGATAAAAGATACGAGAGATAGAGAAAAAGAGTTCAATATAAATAGTTGTAAATTATATATTCTTCATCGATTTTTCTTGCACAAGTAGAGTTGTAAACTTTCATTGTTCCACATTTGAATGCACGTTTGAGATAGTTCTTATATTTTAAATAGTTGAATAGTCATTTGACTTTCTCAAATTTAATAAAGTTCAAGTAACTTTTTTGATTGACAGTAAATTAACTAAAAGGACCATCTTGACAATTACTTGTGTAAGATAAGTTCTGTCTAAGAATTATTGCATTTTAAAATAACAGAGTTTTTATATGTTTATCTTACACAGTATAACATAACGTAAGTCATAGATGTAACAGTTTAACAGTTTATACTCTACTTGCCGTATAACTTTACCCACGAATACATTGAAACACTGTAGCACACGATAAATATTTTTTTTTGCCTTCATAACAAAATCATACTAATTATAATATTTTTATGTAACACTATTGATTTTTAACAACAGCGATACAAAACAAAATGCATCTTTCATTCACTAATGATTATATAATGTATTTCCAAAAGTACATACACGTTTGCAACTGCTTGGCACTAATCATCTTAGGAATTTAGTTATTAATTTAACCTTTTTTATTATTCTGTTTGCATTTGTTTATTAATTTGATGTTTATAAGATTTTTTGTGTATTCGCTCGTAAACAAAGCAAGTAAAAACAACAATTTTCTGAAAGCAAAATGAGACCAAATAATCATTTACTAAGTTAATATAGATGTTCATTACAATATATCATTATCATCAAAAATATACTACATTAAAACAATTGACATTGAAACAAAAAATATAATTAACACGCATGTAAATGTGCATCAATAGTTTTATTGATGATAAAATTACAGTGCACGGTGAAGTTATATAAAAAAGAATAGTTCACATTTAGAAATGACATTTCAAGTTTTGTTCGTTCAATGAGTCTGTAAAATTCGAAAATAGAATTATGCAATATTAAAATTTACATTAAATTGTAGAGCTATATTAATGTTCGTCTTCTTATGATTTGCGCAGAGTATTCAACAAAGTGAAAAGCAGAAGTGCTCACATGAAGTCTCATCGGCCAATCCCCACGCTCGATTCAACGGCACAGGAATCTAGAAAGCAACAGCAACTACTTAATAACACTCAACAAATTCAACCAAATCATCACCAGCATCAGACGAGCAACATGCCAATTCAGCATCAGCATCAGGTAGCTGGTGTGTCGATTCAGCAGCAGCAGCAACAGCAGCAACAGCAGAGTCAGCTGTTGATTCACGCACAAGACTACCACCAGCAAAATCAAAGCCAGCAGCAGCAACAGCAGCATCAGCAATGTCAACGGTCGTCGCTGAGCTGCGACATCCAGTCAAGTCGCGTGTGGCATAATCCGCCGCGACTGCGACCGCCATAGGATGAAATTCGCAGCGCCGCGACACTCAAAATACCTTAACGAAGGCTGTTTATTTTTAAGACATGCTCGTACGAATTTTCATTTCACGTCAGCACTGCTGTGTCGGGAGGTTCGTTCGTTGGTGAATAAATCGGTAACGGAGAAGCCTCTCACTAAAAGTAGCCTAAAAAAGAGAGAATTGACGATTGAATGTTTTACATGATTTTTACAGCGTCTGTATATTATAACGTATTTATTTTAGACAATGAAATTATTTTTCTTTGTCAGTTACCGCTGATCCAAAGAGTTTTTAACTTTTTTAAGATTTTTCCTTAAACACTATTTTTAATTGTATTAAATAATGACGGCGAGAAGAGTACACGATATGAACGATAATAAACATATTTCTATAATAATTATAGCGCGATTGATCGTGTGAAAATAATTTTTTAAATTATTTTATACAATTAGGACTGTTTTGTCAAATGTAGACAATTGACAAGTCTTAGATTTTTTTCTTAAGAATCTGAATAATGTGTGTATAAAATTTAAAAAGTGCTATCGAGTCGCGTTGGAAAATACATCACTAAAACAAAAAAAAAACTAAAAATATCAAATTAAAATGAATCAAACTATAAAATTTAAAATTGCGAACGCTCCGAGTCCATCGATTGAAGTGGCCTAAGCAAAGTAACAGAAAATCATTTAAAAGTGAATCCTAATAAGAATCTTTAATCGCATCATTAAATTTTATATGAAATTGCCTAAAACCAAAGTGAAATTTGAGAGAAAGATATAAAAGGATAACTTGAGATAAAAGAAAAAAAGATTCGTCCTTCTTATTCTTGCACGGGATAATATTCTCAAAAATTGTGCCACGTAAAGACATCGCTGTTACCTGTTGCGTCTTTCTTGCACTTTATGTACTATTATTTAGGTTTAAATGTTTTCCCTTCTCATCTTTTACTTCATATTAGAATACTTTACTTTCCGCCTAATAATCCAATGAACCTAGCGGTTGAAATTTTATATGTATAAATATAGTATATGGGTATGTGAACGAAAGTAGTGAAAAGAGATCTTATTATTGGTAATGAATGTAAAAAAACTCAGCAAAGGAAGATATTAATATAGATTTAATGATTATATGGTGCTTTATACGCGTTCTACTTATATTTATAAGTACAGTCGGTTAATTAAAATATTTCAGTCGCTTGGTTCAACGTGATCAATGGCGTCTTGGTACGTGAAATCCACTTGTTGTACTTACTCTTCTAGATATATACATACATAAATATATTTCAGTTAAATCTTCATGTTATGATGTTTCGAAAGCCTTGAAGGTACTTGAAATAATCGCCTTTTTGTTAAGGATCTTTTACTTTTTTCGTTACTGACTATTTTATAGAATTTGACAAATTAGTAATTTTTGATTAAATCAATTTTAATATATATATAAATATATTATAAATGTATTATAAATATCGGATGTATATGTGTATAGAAACGAAAATCAATGTAATTTAAAAATAATTTATTACTTGAAGATAAATAATACTTTGAAGAATAAAAGGTGTTTCAAGTTGTTAACGAAACGCGTTACAGGATACATTTAAAAAAAAGAAACGAGACACCGTAATCAAATTAACAAACAAACAAAGCACGGTATGCAAAAGTATACATAAAATACATTGATCATATAGCGATTTGATCACACAAAAACACCCACAGTAGCAAAAACAGAAAAGCGGGAGAGCACTTATTAAGACGTGTGAAATCTATCATTTCGTACACGAACGATAACAAAACGCATCAATTAGAAGGTTCTTTATGTGTACATAGCTTGTGATTGTATATACATTCAATAACAAACCAATTTTTTTGTTCATTAAAATTAGTACACACATTTTTCTCGTATAGGTTTATAGTGTTCATGCAATTTTGAAAGTTATTGAAAGCGATCTACAATAATTATTATGATTCGCGCGTGACTAAACTGTAGTAAATCAACTTAATTTTCTGTATACACTTTACTATGAACAGTCTTTAAGATTCAATTCTTATATTACAACCTATTTCTATAACTAGTTGCCATTTTCTCTTACTCATAACGGATTTTTAATCTAAAGTTTAACTTATATCATTAATTTAATTTTCCTCAATTTTCTCGATAGAATAATGCAAGAGATTTGCCAAAATGTAACATAAGATAACTCATGTCTATCTTCCTGATTCTCGCATATTCATCGAGATTTGCGCCTAACTACTTGTAACTTGTATGTTTCCATTGCTTCCATCCTGATTATTGATTTTGCCAATGTAATAATTTTAAATCAAGACAACGGTTTGTCACAGTTGTGTACTTTTGTTAATTCTAATGTCCAAAAAAACTTGAAGCAAACGAAACAAAATCAATTGTCCGGCCAAGAGTAAAAATACATTAAATAAATAATAACAAGAACAAGAAAACCTAATCAAAACGAGTATTGCGCGAAGAAATCAGTCAAAGTTAAAGTTATCAGAATATTACCTATTAAAAAGGAGTGCAGCCGAGAGCGTTCGTGTAAAATGTGATTGAATTCTCAACATAATGTTAAATGTGCCATAAATCTATATTTCATGACGAGATAACAGACGATCGCAAAAAAAGAGGAAACTGCTACTGAATATAAGTTCCGTAATCATATCAAAACAAAGAAACACGCGCATAGACACCTACCTTTTTCTCGTGCGTTCATGTGCAAATGCTCGGTAGTTAATGGCCTTTGATCGAGCAAAGGAAAATACTCTCCGAGGTACTCCTTTCGAATATTAGAGAAATCAAAAAATTTCGCGGTAAGTTGCTTATAAAAACAATAAAAAATATTAATAATCGGGGAAAGTCGAGTAAGTGCTAGTCTCCAGCGCCGCAAAACAAACGTAGTAGTGTTCTTATTGCGATATAATGCATTGCTTGGGATTTGAAAAAATTTCAAGTCCCAAAGAAAAGTTGATTCTTTTTAAGATGGTGTAATAATGGTAAATTGTTATACTCGTTCCGACCGTAGGCTCGGATAACCTACAGTTTGAATGTGCAGTAGGATGACAAAATAAAATTTAGTGAACATATCATTTAAGACAATACCATAATTGTTACAGAAACAAAGTTTCTACTAAATGTATTAAATTGAAAAAAAAAAATATATCAATTTACATACGAAGTCTTTCTTTTCAGATTAATAAATCAGAATTGCCATATGAGTAGTGTATATGTAGATTGACAGAATTCTGGTTTACATTAAATTATATAATTGATAAAGGTATTTTATTTTGAATTAGATGCAAAAATGATGATTTCTGATCTGAAAGATCGATGACTCAAAAAGTTTTCTTGTTGAAGAAAATTCTTTTCCTACGATTCCGCCACTTCTATTCCAGTTCCTTCATGTTACAATATCGCAAAATTATATGGCACTCTGTAATGCATGAGAAAGACTTGCATATGTAGCCGTATTCGAATTTAAGAAAATAATAGTAGGATAATGCGCTGGAGGCTACACAAATTCGAACATTATTGAAAAATGTGAATTATAATGTATTCGAGCACTTACACGAATATGCGGAGGTTCAGTAACGAAGCAATGAAAAAAGTAACGAAGATATGTATGAATTGTACAAATGAGTCCCTCCACGTCACAGAAAAAATATATATGAAAAATATTATATATATTAAATAAATTGATAACTATGTGATGTATTTAAACTTAAATGGTATGTGGTATCATGGTATTACATATTTGTATATAAGCTAAACCCGTGCCATCTGCATAAACTAGAAGAGTTGTACCAATGATGCAACTGCCCCTTAAAAAAAAGCACAAACGCGTCTTGGGTGGTTAATATCGAAAAATTTAAAGCCAGTGATAAAACTCGGTCTTGACAAAAACTGCGAAATCAAAATTGCATTGTGTTCTTGAAAATAACGTAATTTCGATAAAATTGTAGTTATATTCTTCTACAACAGAATTGAAAGTTTTTAAACACAGATTTTTTATAGGCTCTTGAACAAATTTTCTGAAATACAAAAATCCAAACAACTTGATACATTGTTCGCGACTTAATACGTTGTTCATAAAATCAAAAGAACTTGATACATTGCTCATAACTTGTTGATAACACAAGCCTAAAGTAATCGAACTTTTTGGTGGAGCAATTTTCACAGATAACAATCAGTATTCTATCAGTCAGAGTCATCGATTCACAAAGATCTTGACTATTTTCTTATAGCACAAAAAGAAAACGCACACGGTGAATGTAGAATAAACCAAAATACATTCACAGTAATCATTGCGACGTCATAAAATCACTAAATCCTAAAATATATTGATACAACTTCCTAAAGAAAGTGAAAAGAGAGTTCATACACAGGAATCAAACGTGCTCAAAACACTTGTATTACAAAAAAAAGTTCACCGAAGAATTTAAAATGTTATCGAGGCGAATAACCAAATATTAATGATTATTGTGCATAGAAATTGTAATCTATTATCTTTATACCTATGATCTACTTTTAATGTCTATCTGTCTCTACAACAGCATGATTCTTTATACTATTTCCATTTAATGTTAATCTATTCTCTATTAAACCTTTAATACTTAATGTGCGAAGAAACTTAATGATGATCAAATAGAGCTTTCCTAGACTAAGATGTGTAAACAAACGGCCAGCTGTAGAATTATCGCGTGTTCGCGAGTCATTTTTCTATAATAAGTATCTTAATCAAACTTCGACATTAATTTTATATCCAACATGTTTAATGGTTCGATAATATACGAGATTTAAAACTTTATTTCTTCCAGAGCGCAAAAAATGCACTCAATGAAAGAATAAAACTGTACAAAATGTAAGTAATATCTCCTTTTTCGCGTAATTTATTATCGTATATTTTTGTTATGAATTTTGTCAGAAATGTAAGTAAAATCAAACTAATTGTAGAATAAAGAATATTAAGTTGTTTATAAAAAAAAAAAAATCAAAATGGAGACTAATAAACAGTAAAAACAAATCTATCTCATAGCGAGTAATAAAAATTTTTCAGACATCGAAGTAGCTACTGTTTTAAGAGATATCAATTATTTTGTTCTTGTATAGATAACGTAGCAATTCTTCATAGCAATATTCATTAAATTCATTACAATGCAAATGCACTAACGTTGCTTTTGCACCTATTCATTTCACCCTAGTTCATAATAATATTGAACTTACTGTTACTATATCTATCTACTTAACTTAAGCCCTTGTAGGTTCATAAAAACTTAGTTCGATCTTTGTAGCTCAAAACAATCATTAAACTTCCTGCCCTTATGGAAAAAGTCAGTGTTCTAGGATTAAAACTTTTAGATACATTTTACTCAAGTTGAGCAATATCCAAAAGCTAAATCAAACAGTATTTCAAAAATTCAAATGATACCATTTACAAAACAAGTTTTTGTGAATTTATAATTTTTCATCAGATTTATTAGGTATTACTTATTGAATGCTCGGTATCAAAGGGAATCGTCAAATAAAGTAATCAAAGATTATTAATACTATAAGCAATGTGGACAATATGTTTTCCTCCAATGAAATAAATTGATATTCTTGCGCGTCAACTACAGCTGGCAGTATTAGTTAATTCAATGTCTAGAACTCACTTTTTGAATTTTAAAACCTCTTTTCTATTTTCACATTTACAATTTTCGTATAATACTTTCATTAATACTGGAAACCTTAAGCACATGTTTCTCCTTATTCTGTTTTTTCTTTCTAAGCAATGTCCCTAATTTACGAATACTTCTCACATTCTTATAACCGATTAAAATTCGAAAAAAATCTTCTACATGTGTAGTTTGACAAGCTTTCCACTTGAGAGTTTTTTGCCACCTTGTTTTTGTCTTTGTGAAATGTCTGTATTGTTTGTCCGAACACAATGTGAAACGTGCCCTTTCATTTCTTAGCTGGTTCTCACCAGTTTAGTCAATTTCAAGCGCGATGTGGTAACGTGTCGTGATCGTTATTACGCGGCCCACTTAATATAGCAACAACAAAGATATGATGCCAAAATTTAATAATATGATTATTTATCACTAGAGAAACATGGAAGGACAAAATGACTTTTCTGAGATATCGCGTAGACTGAAACAACCATTGTTTCAAGAAAAAAGTATTTCGGAGCAATGAATTCCTTTGACTTTTACTATCCTGTGCGATTGTGAAATTTTTCTTTATTATTCAGTTACTTCCTTTGTATTTTACAAATTGGCTAAAATGTAAAACTTTGTTAAAATTTTGAAGTCGACTTTCTTAAATAATTTTTAAAAACGTAATAAAGTAAATAAAAACAATCAACGGTAAATCCAGGGGATAAAGACAAAGATTTTGAAGGAATACCGCGGTGCAAACACACAAAAGAGCGAACTAAACTAAACCAAAAAATTAAAAAAAAAAACAGAAAAACCAATACTAAAGAGCAGAATAACGATGACCAGTAAAGTACAGTTTTAGCCGTATAGGCAAAATCTTCGCGCATCAGTATTACGTTAAAGCGATAATTATATATTACATTAGTACCTATATATTATATTGCGTATACATATATGCATACCACTTGATTTAATATATACACAGTGTTTATGGAAGCGATATAATTCTTATAATATGTATTGATGCAAGAGCTAAGAGTAAATTATATACCTACGTAACATGTACAGAGAGTAAAAAGGCGACGGGCGAACAAATAAATAAAAAAAAAAAACAAGTACTTTTGACTCGCTAGGTAATCTCGGTGTTATTATTAATTAACGATAATAAAACACAAGTGTATAAAAGAAGAGATGAATATCACGTTTCCTCTCTGCTGCAAAGATGTTGATTCTGTCATAAGAGCGTACAAGATTCTTTCCTTTCGCCAAACAGAACCCCTCTGGACAAAAACCGACATTATGTGTGAACAGAAAACTAAATGAAGTATATCGTAAACTTAAGTATCGCTAATTGTTCTGGCAATCGAACCGATGAAATAATTTATTTCTCCGTATCGGTCAAATTTTGTTTTGTCTCGGTGCAATAATAAAAACGACAGATCGATGAATCGGGAGAAAAAAGAAATTTAATTAAAAGGAAACAAAATACTAAAACAGACTAATCAAAAGAATACGCCAGGAATGAATAAACGACAAAAAATATAAAGTTTCTTCGCGTTCGAGCTTTAATAACAAAATGTAAACCGAAAAATCAAAAATAAAACAACGGTTGTAAAAGTCGAAATATAAATACAAGAAAGAGAGACAGCGAATAACCATGCGGGCTCCACGAAAAGAAAAATTAGCAAAAAAAGAATGATAAAAGAACCTATTAAAAGATATACTGCTACGAGGATAAAAAAGGATTAAAAAAGAGAGAAATGGTTTTAATACTCAGATCTATAAAAAAAAAATAATCTAATGTCGTTTATAAATGATTATATATATGATGAAGTACCGAATATATGAAGAATATATTATAAATATATATTATTACAACATTGCATACATAGTATATATATGTACGATGTACGACGATACATAACTATTTTCTTCTATGGATATTGTGAATGACTGATGCGTATTATTTTTCACCGAGCCGCCAGTTCCGTTTTGTCTTTGCTTTTATGCGGTTTACCCTTCATGGAATTTCAAGTGAGAATTTAAAAAAAGTTGGCACTCGATAAAAATTTTACGAAAAGCAAATGAATATTGATGAAGTATGATCGCAATGAAGAAGAACGAAACTGGCGGCCCACTGGCTACTCCGACACCGAGCTATACCAAAAAAAAAAAAAAAAAAAAATTGAAGTGGATATTATATATACATTAAACAAACAAAATATGATGTGTAAGCCAAGTGCCTTGTGTTCTGGTAACTAATCGTTGACTTTTAACTACGATATTTAAATAAATGTCGATAGAGAGTACGTGAAATGAGAGAGTAAGAAATATTAGATAGTGCGTATGCGTGAGAGAGATTAAAAAAATGCCAAAAATCAGCGCGAAGGGGAGTAGAAATTAGTAGAATGCTTTTTTGAAACAGAAAAAGTGAAACAGAACCAGATCGTCTAAGAGGCTTCTATATAAAGAATATAAATGGTGAATGATATTTGCATCGATAGTGTGTACTTTTAAGGTAGAGTCATTGTGTAATTGAACTAAAAATAAAAATAGATAAACAAAAAAAAGACGACGCACGCGATTGAATCTAATAAAATAGAACAACGGTGTTTAGGCTCTATTCGAGTGAATATTTTTCTTGAAATAGCTAAATTTTTTAAACTCCGGACAATGTAAAGATATCATTTCTACACGTACGATATATAATTCGGACACATGCAATGTTCATATGCAAAAAAAAGGTGTATTTTCGATGATGATGTTCGCACCTGTTGATATAAACGAAAAATCGGAATAGTCGATGTTTATTTTGCGGAAAAGTTCGGTCATTTCTACATAACGTCGAATAGATATTTTGCTAATGAAAAAAGAAAAGAAAAAATACAAATAATGGAAAAAACTTACTCACAGCGAATAACGTAGTCGTTTTGAATCGCCATCAACTTCCAAATATCACTCAAACTGATCATTGCACATAGAAAGTGAACTAAATCGACAAAATCGAGGGACAGCATACACATACATTATAAAAACAAAAATAAAATAGACGAAAGTTTGTATACGCGTGCCAAAGTAAAACCAAAATACGTTTGTATAGGCGACAGAGGCAGTCTGCACTTTATATGATTTCGTACTTTTTCACTGCCTGTACCGAGCACAGAAATCCTCGACGAATCAAGGAAAAAATTTCAAAATTCTCTTGAGCACTCTTCAAACGAAACACTGAGCACTCTATGCTTTATTTGACACTGGACGTGAATAGAAAAATGTAGAAGTCAGTTGCATCATTGTTTTTTCTTTTTTTATGAATCATAAGTGCATAGTTTTTGCTTCTTGGAACGATTTTTACGTCAATTTAAACAGAAAATCAAAGACAAAAAATACTCGAACAATGTTAATCGCGTTTAGAAAGAAACTAAAAAAAAACTGCGACACGTTGACACGAGAAAGATGTTTCCCCTAACATTAGTGAGACCCCTAATGGGTCTTTTTCATTCTGTCGAATTGAATTGTAAGAGACTGTGAGCCTAAACGAGTCTTTTATCTTTGTATCGAGATAAGCCAGAGAAAAACTTTCACTTCCTGATGTACAAAACTATGCATATTGTGCAAGGAATTGATGTACATAAATGATACACACAGCTGTCGATATTAGCCAAGTTACTAAATGTCAACCGTTCAAACGGGAGAATAAATAGAAACCACTTCGCACTGCTTGGAACCCAATTTGTTTAATATATAATGAAGCTCACGCATTTTAGGTTTTTTTAAAGTTTGTAATAATTGAATATATCCCATGATTTCCAATTTGTTATGCGGTTATTTTTAAATTTTGCAATTATTAAACAAAAGAATCGCGGGCTAATATATGGATGAAAAAGACCCTGAGCAGACAATCCTCCTAGTTAGATAGACTTTAAACGTCTTTGTGTACGCATGAATGCATAGGTGCGCGCGAGTGTATACGTGAAAAGTATTAATTTCTAAGTCAAGCATTATGTCGAGCGTGCGAAAGAGCCAAGCGACTATAGAACGAACGTGTGCGAATGGTTTGCTAATAATGATACATCTCTCTGGCCAAGTTTTTTCGTCATCCCAGACCCGACACACCTCTCCCCCTCATAATCTATAATTGATTGTACGTACCATGCGAATTATAATTATATAATTGTTATTACCAATTGTATCGGTCGTAATTATTAACGGTGCGCGACGCCACGACGTGCATTTTTTCGCTTCGCAGCTAGCATCAGAGGAAAAAAAAACCACGATGAATACTGGCGTTCAGTGTAGTTGATTGTACTTTAACTTTAAGTCTCTCTCACGACTCTTTGCTGGCGTACCAGGAGGCGGCGAACAACAATTTGTCGCTCTCTCTCATACTCCGCGATTTATGGCGAGCAAAGCGCAAGCGAATTTTCGTGTTGTTCTCGTAAAATACAAGTTGTTGAATATAGTAAAAAAGGGTGTGAGCGATATGAGGAGGGGGGCAAGAGGCAAGTGCGAAAATTAAATTTTGGGAAGACACGCGGAATGGAAAAGCAGAGAAAAAATATTAAGACCGATTGAAAAATGATTGGTTGCTATTGCGCGTATTTTTTCAAGAAAAAAAAAACTGCGAATAATCGCGGCGTTGACTTTTTTTCTATTCGGATCGCTATATGATGATATATTGTATGTAACATACTTTTACGGCGTTATATTATTTTTTAGACAATTGGATATATATTTGAATGTACCGATGAATTATTATTCGTCTCGTGATTGAAAGGATAATTATGGTTCATCGTTACCGACATAGCGAATTTGTTCTTTGGATGTGTGAGTGTGTATAGCACGAGAAAATTTTGCGTGTGCGCGTGTGACGAGACGCGATGCGGTTTTTCAACTTTCTCGAGTGGAGGACTTGTTAATGTGAATTTTTAAATGGGGAAAAAGATATTAAAAAAAAAAAAAGAAATGATGACGTTAGAAAAAAAAAATAAAATAAAATAAAGTCATACGAGTCATCCCTCGGTCACTTGCGTCGCACTTTGATTGCATTGTATAATGAGCGTAATTTTTCGATTACGTTATGGTACTTCTGTAAATTGTCAGGATCGAATAAATTTGTAAGTGAAATCCAATTTACCCACTATGTGTGTTTATCATAAATATGGGCACGAGCGTCCGTTACTTCGCATTTCCTTCTTACTGTCGGCGCTCGCTTTGGAGTTTCGAAAAATCTCGGTGGTATCTCGTCGTTTTCGAATGGTCTTAACTCCATTGCGCACGAGTCATTTTGTAAGTAGATAGAACGAGCATTTTTCGAAGCTCCAAGGCCATCGCGACAACGAAGCTCGTCTATCAACTCGCATTCATTCGAAAATATAATTATCTCCGTTTTATACGCTTACAAATAAAGTCTGTGCCAATTTCACTGAGTGACTAATCAGATTCCTAGTCTCAATAAAATAAACATTGTTAAAACACTAATCGATAATTTTTTAATTTATTTGTAACAATATTTGCCAGTAATGTCAATATTTTAACTTTTTCTATCAAAACCACGTCCATAGATCTCGTAACTATTTTCGTCTTGATATTTATTTATGTATTAGTAATCAATATTATTTTTATTTCGATCTTATCATAGAAATTATGTAGAAAAATCATGCTGTTCATTGCAGTAAAAAATATTCGATTAACGAAAAGGAGCAGAAGATAATGAAGATCGTTTAGTTTCACTTCACTTCAAGGTTAAGGTGGTTGTATTTGTTTACATATTGCTAGGTCAAAAATAATATAGTATAATAGAAGAGTTTTTCGTCAGCTGAGAGGTGAAAGACGATTAGGCTGAGTGCTAAGAAACCAGACCATTCGGCCGAGCGCTAAGACACCAGACGACCACTAGTCGACCACTAGCTCGACCGAGATGTCTGGTTTCTTAGCGCTCAGCCGAATTGTCTCCTTTCACCTCTGAGCCGATGATTTCAAGTAACGGAGAAATGTTTTATTTTTAACATAATTTATACCACTCTAGCCTCAAAATCATAACTGTAATATGATTATTCGGCTCTCTCGTGGTATAAAATACGGTTTGAAACTGGTGCGTAAGAAGCACATAATTTTAGCTCATGAGACTTTTCTCACTCGCTTCGCTCGTGCGAAAAACACCACATCTCCTTCCGCACCCGCATCAAAATGTACTATTTACTAAAGAAAGTAAATATCGTAGCTTTAAAAAATTATGCAACAAGTCATCTTAATCTTTTTCATTTTTCCTTCAATTTGAATTTAGAAATGCTAATTTTTTTCTTTATAATATTTCACCAGGGTATCGTGGGATGATATGAATTTGTACAAAACTTGAAAAACAATTATCTCTAACTTTTCAGATATTTAAATTTTTTCATCATCTTTCGTTATACTTCCTAATAAAATTTGACGTATATGAAAATGAGCCTTTCCAGATTTAAATTGGAGGGAAAATGAAAAAGATTAAGATGATTTGTTAAATCATTTTATTAGTAGTGAAATATTGTTAAAAAATTTGTTTCCGTCACTTGAAATACTTATCTATCATGCAATATCGTTTCTTACCATACAATATGAGGACAATTTATTAGCATGCATTTTTATTTATTTTTTTATTTTTTTAATTTTTTGTTTTAATTAATTAATTTATATTATATTTGTGACCTATAGACTTTTGAAGCTCTAAATTTACAGGTACGTACATGTATACATCGAACTATTGCCTTAAAATGCGGGGTGTGGGGAAAGAGGCAATCGAATACTCGCGAGCGTGCTTTATTATCGGAAAGACATTGAAAGAAGATATTTCTGTGTGAAAAATGATATAAAATTAACTAAATATTGTCTTCGTAAAGATGAATTATTATTCTTTTCTTTATTTTCAAAGTTATACGGGACATTTTCAATTTATAAAATTAGATATTATTATAACTATACGTTAATTCAAAAATAGCTTGAAAGAAAATTGTCAACTAAATTTAGAAACTGTTTTAAATTTGTTATTGTAAAATAAAAAAAAAAAATAAAAATGACAATTTATAAAATTAGGCATCAACACCCGTCTATGGTGTATGACGAGCGACTGGCTCTACTCTATAGCCGCTGGGCCGCTGCGCTTTCGACGCTGGTTCCTCCATAAAATCCTCAGTGGTGGGTAAGAGCCGGGACACTTAAAAAAGAACAGTGCATGCACAGACACAATAGCATCGGTTGTATATGTATATATATGAGAAACTGCGCGTTGTTCCTCGCTGTTCTTGATATATATAGATATACAACCAATGCTATTTCTTGTGTCTGTGCACTGTTCTTTTTTAAGTGTCCCTAGTTAGTTTTCCCTAGTTTTTAGCCCTGTGGGAGACTAGAGGGATCGAGCCCCTTTTTTCTCTTCATTGCGACCGACAAGGCGACAACGCCCGCGGCACGATACACTCCGATGCATGCCGAGGTTGTATAGTATGCAGGAGCTCGACCTTCTCTTCTTCAAGCAAGTCGACGTTAACTACACATTTCGCTGAACAAATAGAATAGAAAGTTCTTACTTTTATTAAACGATTCTTGTTTATTATCTGGTAGCTAAGCCGTTTTGATAAGGGATTAGTAGTAGCCCTAATTATTTACATAATGCAGGTAGGATTTCATTCAGTTTCTTTGTTTGTAAAATCGGATCACAGGCTAAAACACTTCTATAGGAGCTACAAGTAACATAAAACATACTGGAGCACGTCTATCGGATCATCGGCTAAATAAACTCTGTTGGTAGTCAAGGTGCCAAAAAAACCTAAATAGAATGCCATTCATTTTATCAAGTCATCTTTAAGGGTTTACTGAAATTTCGTGAATATTCCGTAAGCTAGAACTTATAACTATATCAAGAGCTAGAATCCGCTTATTCAAACGACTCCGTTCTCTTTATTCTCGTTCCTCGAACGTCTGGTAATTCATCTGTTTGGGTGAAAAAAAATTAGATTTTTAATATTCAATTAATAATTGAAAACATAATTTTGCTATCATTTTCTAAATAGCAGTACCGTCGATTCCTCGATTTTTTTAAAAAGATTATCAAAATTAAAGCTCGTTTCGCGCGTACTTTTTTATGTTGGGGTTATGAACACAATTTTTTATTATGCTTTAATTTTGAATACTTCAAATTATTTTCATATTTTATGTTAATTTTAACGTCTATTCTTTATAGGTCAATCTAAATCAATTTTTAAATGTTACAAAAAATCGGACCATCGTTTTTTTAAGAGAGCAAAATACGTGAGCCTCTTTTGATCTATCAACGACAGCATAAATAAAATCAATGATATGAAGCCTTGATGACTGTTTCGCCAGCTGTAAGTACGCGAGTCAAAAAAAGTTAGCCGATCGAACGAAAGCTTCCCTGACCAGCCGCTTGTCAGCCGTCCAGTAAAAATAGCTCAGAAATCGACTTATCGCGAAAATGGCTGCATTTCGGTTCTAAGGTAAATCGAGGTCGAAAAATCCGATTTTGAAATTTGAAGCTTCCTAGATCCAGGGGTTCTATGTGAAAGCAGCGTTTGCAAGTTTTATTAGCGTGTATCTCAAAAACGGCTTAGCATGCAATGAAATGGCTTACACCCCAGGCGGAAAAAATCTCATTCTTATAACACTTATTAATTAATTATATTTCTTAATAATATTTATTAGCTTTTATTAGCTATTAATGGCAGTTTATAATGTGTAGAATTGAGACTCTAGTAGCAGTTAATAAAATTTATTAGTGATTTTTAGATTTTATTATCTTTTCTTAATTTTTATAAATGTTTTTAAGCTATTATTAGCTTTTATTAGATTTCGCAT
>JAPYZP010000323.1:0-28175 GCA_030522985.1 Torymus sinensis | reverse complement strand
ATTATACATAGATTATACATAGATTATGCCACTCCAATCCTATGCTTATCATCTATGTATAATTTATGCATAATCTGTATGAATTTTTTTTACATGGGGATGCATAATGTTATTTAAATAAGTTATTTATTTGACAAAATAACTCAAAATTAATATGTGAAAAAATGATATCTTGAGCGAATAGTCAAATTTATAAATAGGTAGTATCCAAAAATTGAAAGGCCTGATTTCTAAAATAAAAAATTAAATTATATCTTGGTTTTTAGAAATAATTTATTTATCTTTTTATATATTTTTGCGTCGACTGTATTAATGAGTCTGTCCACCCAAAAAAGTCGTCGAACCAGTTTAATATTTTTTTAAACTTTAGTCCTATAATGATTTGTAATCTTTCTAAAAGATCTAAAATTCGTATATTGCTATACAATCTGCAATGCACCAAAATCATCATTGTTTTACAGCTAATAAAAAATTGATCCATTGTAATTTTATTACATTGATTTCAGCAAAAAAGAAAGTAAAGTTTCCAACCCAAATCTAAAATATTTACGCAGATATGCAAATTTTGAAAACTGGACTTTTTGGGCTCGATCGTTATTCCTTCGTAAACATGGCCACCCCAGTTCCAAATACTTTCGGTATACAACATAATAATTTGCCGAGACACTATAAATTCATTTTATACCAGGAATTTCCAAATCGTCAAATACCGTAATGAAGCCCCGTAGCTTTTCTTAATGTATTCAAAGTCCGGAGAAATTGCGCAGAGTTCTCGCGTTGATTAGCCGCCGATCGTACTATTTTCCCAACGGATCCTTCGCAATTTAAGAAAAAAAAAAAATAATAAACTATAAGAATCAAGTTCCTGAGACCGATCGCGGCACGCGCTACAGTCGCAATTTCACCGACGCTCGGTGTCAAATCGTTTTCGATTTACGTTCCCCCCCATCAATTGTCGAGAGCATTTTTTTCGCGCTCGGCCTCTACTGCACGGATTTCACTCAGCTATAGCGCTGTCATTCAGGCAGGGGAATTCCGAGCGCACTGGCCGAAAAAGAGCAGCGGCAGCAGCAGCTGTAGATCACGGATATTTCGTTAATCCACGGCGGTGAATTCGATCGGCCGCGGCTCCATCATGGATTATTGCGATAGGCTTGCTACGCCCGGACTCATAATGAGACGTCACGTTCGACCGATTCGTCCGCATTGTATCGCGGGGGTTCGATCAGCTGTGGCCGTATTGTCCCGTGCCCGCCGGCTATATCGCAACGCGCAAATAATTTCTCCGTCGCCCCCGATGGCTGCCTTCTATTTACACGGTGTCTCAGATATAATGCGCGTGAAACTGATACTAAAGCGCGCGCACGAGGTGTGTATCTATATATAATATATAAATGAAGCTCAACTCCAATGAGGCCCCAAGTGTTTTTTGGCTTGCGTAAACATGAGGTGTTGGACCATGACGACGGGAAATTCTCTCTCTTTCTCCCTGTACATGTATATATCGTTATTTAGAAGATATTTCAAGCGTTTGGGAACGATTTGCTTTCCCGCGTGCGAGGAGAAAGCCTCGCATGAGTGAACGATTTTTTTGGGACTTCTCATAAGTGCGCGAAGGTGGACGCCTTGACGTACATGGAAAATATCTGTCAGTCGATGCTTGAACACGCACGTGAGAGCTAATATATCTATGATCATGGCTATTATTTTTACTAGCTCGTGGAATGTGTTAGAAAACCAGTGGAAATTCGTTAAACAAAACTCGTTTTGATAAACGCAAACATCAAAACGCAAACTTCATAAAATGTTACAACACTATAATATCTAAACGTATTTATTTTGCAGAATATAACTGCGTATAAAAATGTCGTTTTCAAAAATCTTTAGGAAAGAAAATAAAAGTATAATTGGAACCTTTTAAGGAAATTTTATCTTAACCGGTTTACCTGATTCTAAAGATTTTGAGTGCCTGAGAAAAATTTAACCTTATATATTATTTGTATATAAAAAGAAATTTTAGTAGAAAAAAAACCTAATATATTTTTTTTCCTCAACTTATAATTGAAATTACTTTATGCGCAAAAAAAATTTGTATTTCCGTTCATCGCCCTGTTATGAAACATAAAAAATTTCGCTTGCATATCACAATTTCACTTTTTTGTATTCTGAAATGTTAATTAAACACTAGCGCAAAACAAAATTTGACTTTTAAACGTTGAGATTATAGCTGACATCTTCATAAATCAAATTAAAATATTCCTTAATCCCGTTCAATGTCAAAGAAAGTATATACTAAAACTTTATATCCTATTCGTATTTAGATTGGAATTACCCAATGACTATATAACCCGCTCCTCTGTAATGTTCCCGTCGCGTTCGATAAAATCTAGCAGAAATACCCAGAATTTCGAAGAAAAAAAAAACAATCATCTTTCAACACATCCTCGCCGAAAAATCGCAGACAACCGATCACCATGACAACTCCCACTCCTTTCCCGCTTCTAACTATACATACACACACGTGTACGAATGAAGTTCCGTCCGCACCTGCACAATCATAATGTGCACCTGTGCAAAATCTATTTCTTGCGCAACCTCACGTCCCGTAAAATCATCGATCCTACCGGCGATCATGCGACGCTGCCGTCATCGTAATCGAGCGTACTTATATATATGACGTACACATGTTTAAGTGTCGTCCTCCTCCGCGCCCGCGTCGCCAAGCCATGATTTTCATCTTCCCGCATGCGTATCCATATACTTACACACGCACATTGCCAATTATTGCGTAACGGCTGTACTACGGCTACCGTGCTCGCGCCGCGCCTTTCACAATAACTCGTGCACGCAGCATCGTTGCATCCCGCACTCGCGGAATCTCGCGCATATTTCGCGTTTCGTAACGGCGCGCGTGCGTGCGCGCGATTCGGATGTCGGGATTTTTTCTCTCTTGCATCAGCGCTAATTTCCGGTTGCAATTTATGCGTGCACGTGAGAGAGGAACTAATTAGCGCGATGAGGCCTATAAGAGACGAGCTAGGAGGGCAAAAAAGAGAGGGGGAAAAAAAGGAGCGCACAACCTTTCGAAAACATTGGTCGCCTTGAACTTGGGCTAAGAATGAGAGAGAAAGAGAGAGAGAGAGAGAGAGAAAAGAGAGAAGTGGTCGGGTAAAATTGATGACATAAGATGAGAAAGTGTATTTGCATTAGCGTGTATGAGAGTGGAAACGAGCTCGCTCGCGCTCGGCGATCGTGACAGCAGTCGGACATATGCCACTGGACATGCCGTTGCGATTAAGAGAAAAAAGAGAAAAAAGAAATGATAATTTCACAGTTGCAATTTGCATTAACTTATCGTGTTTTTAGTCCACTGCGGCGCCGTGAGATTTTCCGCGTATAATGAAATGAGCGTTTTGTAAGATATTAACGATTGAAAATTGCCGTGGAAAATCAATAACGAACTTTGACGCTCGTTAATTAGTTTATATGGCGTGTCGTAACTAAATGTACAATTTCACTTAAAGAAACTGTATATGTATATATATAAGGATAAATGTGTAGCCGCGCATTCCGCGTGCAACAATATTTTAAGTTATATAAAACAAATCTTTTACCGGTATCGATATATATCACACACTCAGGAAGAAATTAAAGAGCCTTCGGGTGATATAATTGGGTTGAAAAAAATTTCCATCAATATTTTTGCTCACTTCCATCTCGAGATCGATTCTTAACTCGTAAGTTCGCCCTTTATAGTCAGTATGTTATACGACCGTATAGTTCAACGCTCTGAAATCCTTTTTGCTCCTTGTCAGAGCCGAGAGGCAGCGAATAAAATAAAGACCGCCAATAAGAACCTGCAGGCGACGCTGTACGTCCTATACCTGAATATTTCGCAACTATGCGCGCAGGACGAAACGCGCGAGGAATTCGGTGAATTTGTCAGAGAGATGAAATTATTCGATTTGCGGGTTCGGTGCGCGCGTGATCGAGTTGCATAATAACCCCGAGGAACGGTATATATCGCTCCTGGCTGCGCGCTGTTCCGGCATCATATTGCAATAACGGCAATCTGAAATTGTTTTAAATCGTGGAATTAGGCATTTCTAAATTAACGTGACGCAAAGTTCTTTTCGTCATTTTAAATTTAGTTTTGGTTTGTTTCGCGCGAATTTCAAGCCGACTTATGTAGTCAGCGCAAATGCTATCATTCGAATACTTATTTCTCCGTAACCTTTGAGAATGTTAATTTAAAAATTTGTTATTGCTTTGTATAAAAAGTAAATATATAAAATTTGCAAAGTACTTTCTTAATACTTATTTACGATATCAAAATGATTCAATCAGACGTTATATCGATCTATTATACGAAAACATTAATCATTCTTTTTCTGATAGATTTCAACATTTCATCACTATATATGTAGAGTTAGATACACTATTCGATATTACGCATAGCGCCATTTTGAGTAAAAAAAAATTGATGATAACCGGAGGGCATTTCAATAACTCCGCTAACTACGATAAACCCACAATGGTATACAGAAACGTCAGACTTATATCTGATCAACAAAATTAGGGTACTCGATCTAACGACAGAACCGCGCGTGACATAATTGCAGGCAACGTAACCGCATTATCCGATAAAGGCGGTTCACGGAAACGTCGATATACGCCGATCTTGGAGCAAACAAAAGTTATCTTTCCCCGTAAAGTATTCGCAACTCCACAGGCCCAAGTGCACGCGTATATGCGCGCACGACACCGCGGCGAAAAGTCTCTCGAAACAATCGGCCGCAATCTCTCTCATCATCGCTCGCAACGAAAGGGTAGCCGCGCAATTCTGATACCGGAAATCACGAGGCACGATCTCGGATTCGTCGTCGCCGCCGCCGTCGAAAGTGCTCCCAAGCCGTGTAGCCACGCGGCGGCGAGGTAATCCGAGAGCGGGGGACAAATGGCTTTCATAACGCCCGCGCGTTCGGTGTAGTATATACTATCTGGTCTGGGCAAGCGTTGGTGGCCCGTAGCCCGATGCGGAAATTTACACCGGCGTTTTAATGATACATGTGCACACGCCCCCCCCGATCCCGTGTTATGTGCAGGCGTATATAGTACCGGACACTCTGTTATTTGGGGGGAGGTGAAGGAAATCGCTCGAGATTGAGCTGTGCGCTTTCGTCTTGAGCTGTCAATTTGTGCGGTCATTCGGGCACATACAAGTCACTGCGTTCTAGTCAAGTGTTATGAATTCTTTAGATATAGTTTAATTGACATAGGAGTTAAGCAATGCGATCAAGTGAAGAATCAATCATTTCTTATATATTTACTAAAACACAATTATAGTAGTATGCTTGAGACGTATCATCTAATGAAACAACTTTAAATTAAAGCAACTTATTTTTTAATTAAATGCACCTCAATTAATATGAAAAGAGCTTGAATAGTTAAAACTACTGTTATTACAAACAAACATTTATTTAAAATTAACTTTAATTCAAACTGTAATGCTCCTACTCTTACGAATGTTAAAACGTTTTTAAGTAACGCGCTCAATTAATTAAGTGGCTGACATTTTAAGAAAATCCATTATAAACTCGCACAAACAATGTTCTGTATTTATTTAAATTGAAAATGAGTATATAATTTAAAAGTTTAGCATGTCATGCGATAAAATTCTCAATTAAAAAGAACTTAATTGCTCCTTTATCGGCGGTATATCTCTTTGTCAGAGCAAACAGTGCATCTCTATCTCTGCATTCTTCGCGTATAGAAAAACTCGAAACTCTCTCTTCTAGCTATAATATAAAAGCGACTTGAATTTTCACTTCTCAACTATCAGGCACACGCGACCAAATCACTTCGTCACGCGTCCTGGCCCCGATGTATCTTCGGGGAGCGTTATATCAATTAACGTCGAGCGGCCCGTAGGGGGGTGGACGTCTACTCTCACGCATCAGGTAACATGCGCGCGCTCTCGATCGCTAATCGATTGTTAGGTAAACTCGGACGCTTCGCTGCCTCCTGCTCTTCCTCGAAAGATGCGCTAGACTGCGTTGCGCAATACGCGTGTATAAACTCGCTCTCTCACTCTTCTTCATCTTGCGTGATGCGCACTTTGGCTAATTTCTCCGCGCGCGCATAACTACAATAACGCGAGCGCGGCCGGCTCTATCTTTCTCATTTGGCCCGTAACCATTTTTCCTGATACACTTTCACGTGTGGCTGCGCCGCGCTCTCGTTCCTACACACATATACCTGCAGTATATATAGAAACGCGAGCGTTATTATTCACGCGCCGTAGGTAAGTATACGAGTCGAGTGCAATATCGCAACGGTCCCGGGGAGTTCGGAGTATTAATGGTTATGGCGGAAAAATGGAAAAGCGCACTGCACGCGCGCGTATGTGCAGCATGCGGCGCGCGAGAAAGGGAGCGATTTTTCGCGTTGCGCAATGGCTTAGATGCACGTAAGATTGCGATCTTGGCTTTTGACGTTTGCCTGGAAAATTCATTTCTATTTTAATTAACAGAGGCAGTTGTTTTAAAATGTATGCGACACTGCAGCAGGAAGCTCTAGTGAGAAACTTGATTCTAAATCGGAAATATCGAAATATTTTACTCAAGTATAGAAAATAAATATTAAAAAGATAATTGTTTACACACTATAATATATTATTGGATACAAAGAAAATAATTAAAAAATTTTTAAATAAAAATTGAATTTCTGATTTTTGAAGAAAGAATAATGCACTATGTGGTTTAAATATATTAATTGAATTTTTTTAATGATTGAATTTAATGATTGAATTTTAAAATATGTCAAAATCTTTGTGTACTTATAGTAATCTCAATTACTCAATGAACGTAGATATTTTTTAAGCTATATAGCCATGTTTTCAATTATATTGAAACGTTGTATATATGGGAGTGATTATGATGATACTAATTAATTTTTATTTGCATATCTTGGAAAAACGTCATACAAAGGAATACGCATACTTTTATCTTACCGCGTTGAAAAATATCATCATGAGTTAACTCAATCTTCATATTCTATCATGTTGTCTCTAATCACGCATCAATTTGTCTTTCTATTCTTTGTATCCACATTGCAATATTGCATGTATCTAGCACTAAAAGTTACATAATAATACGGAAGCACTGAATAAATCAACCATTTTTTTTTCTTTACGCCTATTAAAATAAATCAACGGGGTTTTTCTGAGTTTCTCGATTTTCTGGTTTCTCGTTTGTGTTATTGTTGCACCAAACAATTATTTAAATATATTTACTATTTAATTACCTAATGATAGCTATTTTATTGTATTTAAGATGCTTGTTTGTACCATTCAGAAAGTGTAGAAAAACAAAATTTCCTCATTCTCTGTCTGTTTCTATTGCCTTTTCTTATTTGCACGATATTATTTATGCCTTCGCTGCGCCTTTAACTCAGCTTTGTATTTTTGTATTTTCCAGATGTACCGCAACCTTGCACAATTCGGTATAAATCTCTTGTTTTATTCACTCTTTCATTTGGGTGAGGATAGTTAATCTTATCTCTGTTTAACGCTTTCAGAAGTTAATGTAATTATATATCCTACTACGCCCTGTCAAACATTTCCATTTCTTTATTTTGTTGTTCAATATAGCGATAAAGCACCAAATTTCTTAATGAACGAGTTTGCAAGTTATTCAAACTGGGACAAAGAATTCTTTATCGATGTTTTTTTTATATAACAACTTATTAAAGACTTTGAACGCGATATAATTAGTTTATTATATCTATACTTTAATATATACCTATAGCAGAAAAATATTTTTTTAAGAAAATTTTTATCAATAACATCAATGTTTTATTGTATTTTAATTTTAATAAATTTTTAATTTCATATCTCCGGGAGTATACTATCTATAATGAAATATTTAATTATTTAGAGATATAAACAAAAACGTAATTTTTTCACTACTTCATTATTCTATTGAAATAATAAGTATACGCAGAAGCCTGTCCAATAACAGAAAATGTTTAGAGTTTAAATAAACATTGAAATAAAGTGGTATTCCAATCACATGCGGGTTAAAGACGTCAGCTATAGATCTGGGAAGTAATTCTGACGTACTACATGATCAATAAGATAATTCATGTTAATTTCTAAAGCTCAATTGTAAATCAATTCAATACTAAAATATCATAAATTATTAAAGTCGATGTCTATATATATATATTAATCTGTTTGTAGTTGCTTAACTATAAAATCAACAGATGTGAGACTTATTCTATAATAAAAGTAACGAATAGTTTAGAATTACATAAAGATATATAAAATTATACATTCACATAGTTGGTCATTATTATTTTATATAGTTAAATAAATAATAAATAAAATTTGACCTTCTATTTGGTTTCAAGAAGTTAAAATAGAAATCTTTATAGCTAATGGTTAGAAAATTATTCATGACAAAACAATTTTGAAAAGTATACCCTGATACTTTGTACAGTAGCTCATTTTTAACGAAAAATTTAAGTATTTCAAAGCTATGTCGCTTTCTTTTAAACCTATTCACTTTATTCATCATACTGCTTGTTTTGCATGTAACATCACTTATGAAAAGTTGAAATAAACTTTAAGTTACCTTTCCACGAAATGGCAACCATTTCTAAAAGCTCATTTTATTATTTGATAAATTGTAATAATTTGCATAGCAGACTCAATTTAAAATATGTTCTATGCGAAAACGATTCATTAAAACATCATCAATGTCATCTTATTATCTAATCACTATTTTTAGATTCCACTTTAATTTATATCTCTCAACTACCAATGGTGAGGTTACGCCCGAACTTGGCGTGGACCGAGAATACCGCATAATAATTTTTATCTCGACAAGATCTGACGCTTTATTTTTGCTCATGTTCACGACACGAAAACTCGATTGGAATCTATTGCACAATCAGACGGCTTTACTTCCCCTGGCAGGAACGACCCAACTTTTTTCATTCCTCATTTGATATTGTTCTCTTCTTCCCTGCGCTTTTCACGAGCGCGAGATCGATATCTCTATATGATAAACCCTGTCGTTGGGATTTCGATAGAAATCTACTCGAAGACCAAAGACTATTTTGGTGTTAAACGCAGGATGCACCTTACATTTTTATAATCTGTAAAGTAATTAAATTCTTTTATGATACTCACACTTTACAAACATATTTTTCGGCTGTAAATACAATTTGGATTGGAAAGAAGAAAGAAAAATGACGATATGGGTTTTATAAATTAGGACAGATCTATTAATACGTCTGCAAATACAATTTATTGATCTACCGTAGTTCATTACACGTGAGAGCTCACGAATAATTAATTAACAACAACAATAATAATTAAAAATAATAATTAATAGCTGAGTATAATACAATAAGGGTAATTATAATAATGAAAACTAATTATCCTTTTTTGCTTTCTATGACAGCTGCCTCAATGCCATTTTAAAAATTCCTAGCACACCTACAGAGTTGAATTTGTGTTTCCCCATTTTTTTTCCTGATTGGAAAATATAAGTGTATTACTTTCATAAAATCAATTTTCCTCACAATTCGCATTACACGGATGTTTTACACATCCAAACGTGTTTGCTAATCAAATGAATTTTTCCTTAGTAAATACATATTATGCTTTTTTTCATCATAGATAGAACGTTCGAACAACTTCAAAAACCTTGTACAATGCTTCCATTTGACTTCCATAAAAAAGTAAATCGCTGTTTCGGCGTTATTTCAATAGGCTATACGTCGATCATAACGACGATATCCTTGTCAGAAAAAGTAATCGTACGACTTAAAAGAAATGCACAGGCAGTAAATAAATTTTACGAAATCGTTATCTCGGCTTACACGTGTCTCGTACAGTTGTGAATTCGTCTAGAACGACACATGCATTGTATAAGTGCTAAATGCTTGAGAATTTAAACGATGTCAATGTACTAAGCAAAATCTGTACGATATACCACTACTTTAGAAATATACGTACGATTTTTCACATTTATTTTAATACGCATGCATACGAGAAGATAGAGCAACGATCGCGTTACAACTGTTGTTGCGTTTCTTTTTATCGACGACCATACCCTATAACCGAATCTTCCATTAAGTACTACGAAACATGAATTATTTCATCTTCACCTTATAAAACTGCTTCTTCTTTTCTTTTATTTTTCTTAGACAGAAACTTGTTTTTGCGATCAACGATATTGTCGACAGATTTAAAAAAACACTTGAGACTTCAATTGAAACGTAGTTTCAGGCCTATTTACAGCCAATAATTTTTTCTTGTTATAGAAATTCTCCAACAATCTTCAGGATCACAAATTACAAGTTTCATTAATTCGCAATATTATGTAAATATATTGTTGAAATTATTATCGATGTAAACATTTACACTACTTTAAAAAATTGACCAATACATACTAATGTATATAGTATATCTTTTCCAAATAAAAAGTAAAGAATCGAAAATTTAGTGATTTTGCAGGCGCATAGTCAAAGCTGCGTTGTACTTGTTCTTGTAACATTCATAAAGTCTCTTATTTACAAAGGAACACCTGGCTCTTACTTACAGAAGATTATACATATAATACATCTATATCATTTGTCTTTCGCTATAAAGAAGGAATGTTGTATTCATCAATGTGAATATTGTTTAAAAATGCACTAAGATTATTAAGTACCCTGCAAGGCCAAGTGTTCCCCGTATTGTAGCGAGACTTGAATTTGCATCTTGTGCGTCGTTCTCAGTTCAGCGGACCAACCTCTACATAATCATAGATGAAAGGTGGCGGAGTACCGGAGTCAACTAAAATCTCCTCCTCGGAACTTAGTTCAGATGAACCTAGTTCCATGGTTGGATTGTTCCAGACATTGACATCCGTACCGCCAATATCAAGCCCAAGGCGTAAGTTATCAGGAGTATCTCCAATCACAAAGTGCTCTTCAGTCAAGGGTAAAGCATCTTTTAGCAAAAGCCTGTAAACAGATGAAAATATGATTATTAGTACGTTAATAATTATCATTAAACAATAGATACTATAATATTATAGTACTATAATACTGCATGATTTCAAATATGATAAATCTATTAGTTAATGAGTTTTAACTAATACATAAAGTTGTAAAAATATTTCAATTTAATTAAAGCTTACCAAATGGTTTCATCAGCGACGACATGGACTTTTGGAATGGGGAAACCATTGAAAGGTGAAGCGACAGGAAGAGTATAAGCTCCCATATTTTCAAAGATGATCCAGTCACCAAGCTCCATTTCTTGCATCAATACGTTCTCCACTACTTGATCGAGACCGTCGCAAGTCGGACCCCAGATACTTGACGGGAAGAGTTTACCCTGACCAGATCGCAATGGAATGGGAGTCACATGCTGATGATCATACAACAGGCAGTTGAATGATCCGTACACACCATCATTGATGTAGTACATGTTGTGAGTTACTGTGCCAGGAGACGTTACATCGGTACGGACAGAACGTTTGCTATGAATTGCAGTAGCGAGAGTGAAAGCTGAGGCTACGTAGAATCTTCCTGGTTCAGCAATAATGTGCACGTTGTCAGCTATTAAAATGGAAACATTATCGAATTAAGACATCGTATTATGAAAATCTATTGTTTCATTTATATTTACGCATAAGTTTTACGTAACTGTATAGATTTATTGATTTATCAAACCATAAATAATGACTTAGGTCTGTTTACAAAATACTTAAATAGATAAAACTACTTACATGGAAAATATTCATCGAGAGCATGGTTGATGACATCAGCAATCTTATCGATGCTCGTACCCTTATTGCCCGGGTAACCACCGCCAAGATCGAGAAGATAAGGCTTGAAACCAATATCAATAGCTAATTCAAACAAGCTCTTAGCGTGGGCGATGGCTCGGTTGAAGACCGGCGGATCCTGACAGCCGGAGCCGACGTGGAAGCTGATTCCGACGACGTCGAGGTCCAAGAGTCTGGCAAGACGGAGAAGTGCCGGTGCTTCGTAGATGGGATCGCAACCGAATTTCATCCCCAGTTGGCACTGTGCCACCTCTGAGTCACAACGGATACGGAGAACAATCTGCAATGCGAGACGAATTTCGTGTGTCAGCGAAACTCCGTTATGGCGCTAATAATAGCGTCATTGACTAAACTTGTAAAGTTCATGATTATTTTCAGGATCACTTACTTTGGCCAATGGGAAGAGTTTCTTGATTTTGTGCAATTCGCTTTCGTTGTCCACTGTCATGAGGTCAACGCCTACGGCAGCAGCGTGGCGAATGTGCGAAGCCGGCTTGGCGGGATTGGCGAATATAATTCTCGAGGAGTCAACGCCGATATCCAAAACCTTGTTGATTTCATTCTGTAAATGCCGAGTAGTACGTGAATTTTATAATATCTACATTACGCAATGGTCAGGGACAAAATAGAAATGTCAGGCTATTTTTAGATACTCACTTTGGATGCACAGTCAAAGCCGACGCCAAGTGAAGCAAGAACTTCCAATACACTCAGGCTGTCGTTGCATTTAACGGCTAAAATAAGACAAATTAATTAGAGTGTCACGTACATAATCGGCTAAAAGTCGCTCAAAGTCATTTGATTCTCTGCTTACCATAAAAAGGCTCTACGCGAGGCAATTTTTCCTTCCAAATTTGATGTTTGTGTACGATGTCTCCGACGTCTAGTACGTAAAATGCTTCTTCTTGCAAGCCACTGTTAGCGATGTCCTCAATTACGGTCATCAAAGTGGAATTGTTGTTGAGCACGTGGATACGCTCGTCCTGGTTGGTTACCTTCATTTTGATTATTTTTTTTTAAGGGAGGAAATAATAATCTATAAAAACTCTGTGGTAGCTAGGCAGCAAACTGAAACAAATAAGATTACATTATTGAACTATTATTCAAAGATAAAGGTATTCGAAAAATAATGTTGCACTGTAGGTAGTGTAATGTGACTGGCAGAGTAAAAAAACAAATAATAAAATCACCTCAATCTTTTTCTATATTTATGTGATGTAAATTCACAAAAAGACGAATGATCATAAAATTTTAATTATTGAATAAAGGTCTCAAAAGTTAAAGGTTAATGGACAAAATATAAATTTATATTTTTAAAATAAATGCAATCATGCTATCGTTAATAACTTATAACTATAGTACTAATAATATTGAAATATAATATTTGTCTGAGATATTATGATGTTATAGCAGAATATTTGAAGCTTTTTTCAGTCACATTTACGTGATTTAGATAACTATTTCGCTTCAATCATCAAAAACATCATTTCCTCATATCGCACAATGTGCTTATAGATGTATCAAGTTTCTCCAACTGCTCAGTCATGAAACACAAGCGTGCATCTAGAAACGCCGGCGTGCAACGTGTAATACGCATCTATACTTACGAGGCAGCTGTCAATTAAAATGATGAGAGTCGTTGGAGGGCGGGATAATGCAAGATCTGTATTAGGGGTGCTAGCAAAGCCACGGGGGCTCTGCGTTCAGTGCCAACTTCCAGTTGCCGCTGTAGCTTAAGCACCCAACAGACTGGTCGACCAGTCTATCGCAGACGGAACCCTGTAACCAAACAGAAAGAAACATCGTTATTATTATGTTACAAGTGTGTTTTTTTCGTATATTTCAATGTTTGTGCGGGACAAATATTGGGTGGGTAGGTAATAAAAGTCGGTGCTGTTGGCAAGATTGAATTCGCAGACAGCCTGGTGCCGATCGCTGCGCTACGCAATCATACCGCGAACGAAAATCTAATTACTTATCTCCTTCGTCTGGGAGATAAAACAGCGCAATGACTTATAGATTATTAAAAATTTGTCACTTGAGATTTGCGATTCTTGGTATTCTATATTCTATATATATCAAAATATAAGCTTTCCTTAGTTTGGATAAACTGCTGACGTAGTTTGTCACATGCAACGTCTCATGACTTAACATTATCTATTTATAATGAAAATTGATAATGGAGAGAAATAATATATATTATGAATAAGAACATTATTTCAATAAGGTTAATCTTTATATACAATTTTTTAGCTTCGCTCAACTGTTAGGCATTATGGGGAGTTGAAAAAATTTAAGTGAAAAATCTAATTCAAACCACTTTAAATTTACAAGCATTTCCTGTTTCAAAAACCATATTAAGTTAATTACTTCGTGATTTTATTAGAATGCTCGGTCTTTGACATGTTTTGTATGTTATTTTATAGAAAATGCTTTGTTCGTAAATTATTTTAAAATAAAATAAAATAAAAAAATCTTGATTTGTTTTATAAGCCTATTTTTTTATGCAATAAAATATTTCTTCATAACTATATTATCCAATATTTTCGAAAATGTTTGAAAATACTGAGACACATATCTGTTTACGTAAATAATTTAGATATTGATGAAGTGCAAATGAGTATTTAGTGAAACGAAAATAAGCAATTTAGAATTTTCAAAATATCTTTTTGAATTCAATAAAATGTTGTAACTTTCCTTTCCAAGCATTGAGATGTATAAGCTTACGATTTTGTTCAATCTACGTTTGTTACTTTATCTTGCTAATTAAAAATATTATATATATCACCGTATCTTAAGAGTGTTATATCACGTATTTAAAATTCCGAACGTTCATAATGAACGAAATATTAATTTGAAGTTTCTAATTTTGGTTAGAATTCGTCGGAGTTGAAATGTATCTTCAGTTAGAACAAAGGTTTACAGACAATATTCGTTGAAGTTTCAGAAATGATAAGTAAACTGCATATGAGGCCCCATGAGGAAACCATATTATTAACCATTTAATTCTACTACATTCTTTTGTACTGATCATTTAAAGCTACTTAACTTTTGCACATTTACAATTATTCTTTCAATTTTTATGACAAACATTAATAGAAATCAACTCTACCAATGATTACAAAAAGTATCTTGTAGTTCATAGAGTGGTTCATAATATCATTTATAAAATTAGTTATTTTAGACTCGCATAAAAAAATTCCTATGTTTATAATAATTTTAACATAAAATTTTTGTATCAATATAATAATTTGAATAAATGTGTTGTAACATGATCACAAACAATTAAAGAACAGTAAGAAAGTTATGCTATATTCAACAAATTTATAACATAAATTAACGTAGTTCCATTTACAATTACATTTCTTAAAAAATGTTTTCTGTTGGAAAACCATATAAGTTATATTATTCAATTTTTTAGAATGAAATAATTTAGCTGATACACATTTTATAACATTCATAAAACGGGCACATAATTCTTCTCATTCCCATAGTGAAAAAGCAAACATTCTGTCTTAACATTCTTCTCATACATCAGAATCGCTCACAATCAAAAGGCTAAGTAAAAATGATGTTTAGAAACTGACCTTTACGTGGGAAGTAATTCTCGTGCCGTTTTTACCACACATGCAACAAAACCTACTATCGAAAAGTTTGCGCAGCCGTGTTAATGACTGCGCAGGGGCTCGTCGACGTGACACTTGATAAAAAGTAACACGAAACTCCGAAAAAGCCAACCGGAATTGGCTTGCACTCCAATGCGAGAGAAATACTAAATACCACGCGCTACTACTGACTGCAAGAGTATCCTGCAAGCTCGGTGAATCTCACCGCGGCTCTGAACCCGAAGCTACTATTTGGGCCACTATTTATATGAGCTTGATAAGTATTATCAGCCGGTCTACCCGTGATCTCTCTCAGAGCCGCCGTCGCCGCTGCTTGCGCGCAGAATCGGAATCGGCTCGGCGGCCTCTTATCTGACAAGCCTCGAGTGATATACACACGCACGCGCGCGCAACTCGAGTTTTGCGCGGTATATTGTTGCACGCGTGTGTACGAGGAATGGAAGTAGGGGTTGACTTTCGCGGAATCGTTGCTATCTCTCTGCTGGGGAGCTGAGTGTAAAGACGTAGTTTTCTGGAGATTTTCACAGCTCGCGCGTGACGCGTGCGATCATTACGTGCAAAGCGAGAGAAAAATATTGTCCGTGTTTTTCTCTTCAGAGTTAGGAGGATGTGTACTGCCGTACAAGGTTGCGACTTATTGCGGAGTCTGTAACGAGAGCTTATTTTTACACTCTGCGTGAGCGCCTCATCAAAAGTTTTGTTTTCATCATTATTTTCTTAGATTCTTCGAGAGATTCAAATTTCTGTTCTCGTTTAAGCTATAAATTTGATGATTAAGTTGTCAAAGAAAATGGAAAATTCTACATTTCACCTGAAATCAATTTCTCTTTTAATTTTATTGGAAACCAGTTCACTCAATATTGACCGAAAAGTATAGCGCAAAGAAATCTATTTTTTTATACAAACTATTTTAAGCATAGTAAAAATCTAAAATAGCAAACTGCAAACCAGTGCCAGCCTTTCGCACGTATCGTTTGACATTAAAGAAGACCTCTAGTTTACAGTAAGATCACTTCATTCTGGTTTCAAGCTGTTACTGTTATAAAATTATGTAATGATTTTTATTTAAAAAAAAATTTGCGTAACAGAAAATATTTCGAATTACATAATATTATATCAAATATAATAAATTCTAATCACTTTTATAAATAACTCGAAAGTAAGTTTACAGATTAAATCGCCTTTGATTGGATTAATACTACCATTTGAGATTATTTGGACTCTTGATATAAATAGATACTTTTTCAAACTTAATAGAGAAACCTACATACTTAATATAATATATACTCTTATTTTCTGGCTTGTTATTGTAAATGTTGGTATATTATATTTTTATGAACAAGGAAAAATATATAATGTTATTTATTTTATTTTATTATTATTTTATACTACCTCAAAAATGTAAAATTAATTGAAATCGTAGAAATAACTTTCAAAATGTTTTAGTTTTATCTGTATATTTAACAAATCATAATATTTTGGTTGTGAGTGTAATTATCTTTGTATGATAACACGATTATTTAATAAACCGCCAGTCAAAGCAAGTCATTGAGGGCTATAAAACATATTTTCTTTTTGTATAAAACAACTTTCTCAGAAAATGGGGCTTACTTAAAACATGATCACGCAATTTTTTCGTGACATCGAAATCTGTAATTCACATTGCTTTTGGGAGTCTTATCTGATCACATTGTTAACGATAAAAGTAATATTGTTGGAAAAGTAACCGCGATTTGATGTATTGTTCCACATGACTTGTCATTGATTGTGGTCACACATTTTAGAGTATTGTAGTGGATTGTACTGTATTAAATTTAAAGTACTAAGATAAACGTTTTCCTTGTATATCAATTCAAGATTATAAGAATATTTTATATTTTTAAATTAATAATATACTCAACCCTGAACATTTTTTATTAGTTGCTTAGACCTATATTCCTGACATAATTATAGTGTGCTGTTATTGAAGATTTATAAATTAATATCTATTACATAATAATTGTTATGTCATTAAGGTTTCTCTTATAAAATTCGTTTTTATGAACAATTTTCCATTTCTTTAACCCCCGTACGTGAGTGTTTTTCCCAAATCTAATAACTTAAAAGGTACACACGAAGAGCAAACAAAATTTTAAGTTTTTTCGGCCGATAATTAAGTGTTGTGAATTTCCGGCAAATTAAAAAATTCAAAATATATACAGGAAAATGCGTTCTGACGATACATATTTCGTCATTTCTCTTGAGGAAAAAATGCGATGAGATACCTCGTCACTTGACGCAGGTTGAGAGATAATAATAAATTTAAGTTGCAGCGGTTTGATATTTCATTTTTAAGTCAAAATTTTTATTTTATCTTACCTACGATCTTTAGTTAATAGTTATTAAATAATAATAATAATTTTACTATTTCTAACTAATAGGTTTTCTATATTCAGCCACATTTAAAACTACCTAAGAAGAGAAACCTACAAATATTAGTCAATCGGATATGGTTGCCACACAAAAGTTTCCCGGTTTTCTTTCTATATAATACGTATGAAACAGAGATATTTTGTTTCCAAATTCTTGTAAAACACATTTTGTAATAAACATAAAAATAAAAATGAAATATGTTTAATTTTCATTATTTCAAGTCCTGATTAAAAGAAAAACATCAATATCATATAAACTAAATTACAAATATTTCGATCATTGTTCTCAAATTATTAAGAACCCATTCTTGACAATTTGATTCTTTTAATCTCTATCACTTGCTGTTCCTAATCTACGTCATTTATCATATCTGGCGACTAGTTATTCTACTTTAAAAAGTTTATTAATAAAGTAATATTTTAAATTATATTTAATTATGACATGATGAACAACCTTTGTAATGGTTTTACATTGAACAAATTTTAAAGGATTTTTATAATACGTGTGTCCTTTAAAAGAGAAATGTAAAAAGAAAGCTGCGTAATTAGTCAGGATTGTATATTTGATGGATTGTTTTTACTATCTAGTTACCTAAGTGGGGTATTTTAATCACAAGAAGATAATTCTATATCTTTCTTTTCATTCATTAATCTACAATTAATATAAATATTTTGAAATACAATAATTGTTCTTCGAAGACATCAGCGGCATCGAATTTTCTCATCAGGAAATAATCTTTCAAATTTTAATATTCAGTCTTCATTATATTTCTTTAGTAATGATAATAATGGTCTCCATTGTGTTTGAATATGTATACATTTCTGAAGAAATATATGATATAAATTATTTAAAATTAAATTAATTATTATTTTAATATTTTATATTTTGTTGTTAATATGACTCTTTTTTAAATTTATGAATCATTTGACAGGAAAGTAATAATATTGACTCTATAAAATAGTAGCATTTATATACACGTTGTATAATATTTTACATTTGGAAATTCCGCAATACTAGCCAGACAACCGACTGGAGTCCGAACCAATGATGCGGAGTATACTCGCGATGACTCATAACCTTAATTATCTGGCCAAGAAAATGTAAACTCGAACTCGTGGTCTCGCTCAGCAACAAGAAGAGAAGGCATAAATAAAGAGAGGAAGAGAAAGAAGGAGAAAGATCAGAGAGCAGCGGGCAAAGTGTATAATGGCTGAAAGATGGGCGCGCGCGAGAGAGAGAGAGAGATTTAGCTTGGCCTCGAAATCATCGTCTACACGCGTGGTGCGATCGCCAATGCAGAGGTCAATATCGAGGCGAGATAGAGGGCGAAAACTGGCCGTCGACATCGATTTTATCTCTTTCTACTATAGTGCAGGATAAATAGCACGACGGGAGAGCGTGAATGAACTGGTCGATGAGAGGGAAAATCCTGACGCGCACGAGTTTAAGCATACCTAGGCATATGCATACAAGCGCGAGCATTTATTTTCCCTTGTAGGACCATAAACGCGGTGACGCAAGCTCGTTATGGCCGTATAGCAGCGATTGGCGAATGACCGAGGGGATCATATCGGCGTGGAGACTCGAGCAAACGGGCGTAATTATTTCGCACGTCTCGTACAATATGCCGGAGAGATATGTTTCAGCGATAGACGAGTGATTGTGCTATTGTTTTAAGGAGGTTTGTTTTATCTCCGTTAATGGTGGCGCGCGTACACGCTTCGCTTTTACAATTGGAGCAGCGTTGAATTACTGTTGATGAAATTGACGTTTAATCATGAGTTAATTGATTTTTTTATTATTCAAGAAATGAAAATTGTGCGTTTGATTGGCAATCAAGTAGAGTTTTATTATGATATTCTATTAAGAATAGGGAATCATATATATTTCTAGTACTCGCATAATTAGACACAAATGTGCAAGAAAAGTATATATATTTCAAGCGTTAAAAAATGATAGCTCTGAAAGAATGCAGCTTTTGATTGACAGGAATTAAAATTATTTTTACGATTAAAAATCGAGTTTCATTGCCAATTAGTAAACTCAATAACGTCAACGATATACAGCCCGATTGTTTAAACCATACGTGCGCGTATGTGTGTGTGAAAATTTTTATTTTTAAATTTCAACCGCTATTTCGTTTAATGGTACAATTTATGCTTAATAAACTTTTATCCGCTATACGGGTGCGTTCTTTATTAACAGAGTTGAAACTACTTCATGACAATATGCAGTAGGTCAAGAACAAAACTGCAATTAAATTATTATCTAATTTTGCTTCTTAATCTATCCTACCTAACTTTAAAGGGAATAATTTTAAATGAATCAATTATAAATTACAGCAAAATAATGATCAACAACAGTTGCTAGCAATCACTTTGACTGTTCAAAAATGGCGAGGTAAAAGTGCAGATTTTATAAAACTTCTGCTGATATATATATATATTATATATACTTTACCCATGTAACTTTTGGGCTGGCTCCACTTACTATAACATTTTCGTAAGCTAATAACGATGCGTTACCCTCTTCCAAGTAAATTGAATGATTTTTATAGAAAAATAATATGCTCCTATATATAGGTATTTAACATATATTAAATTTTGTTAATTTTTAAAAATTTTTGTTGATCAATTAATAATTTTGAGCCTACAAACATGACAAAACTAGAAATCTACAGGTTAACAAAGAACAAGAGGAGGAGATCATCGTCGGTTACGCGCAAATATCAGTGAATAAGCCTCGCCCTTATCGTCCATCGAGGGTTGAACTCTCTTTCACTCGTGACAGACAAGCGCTGATAAGTAGCTGCGCAACCAAACATAAACACGCGGCATCTGCGCCCCCCGCCGATCGTCACGCGCTTACGCACGCAGGTCTCGCCGACCCACGCTATATCTGTTTTAAGAATATAGAAAAAAAACGATCGAGTACCGGCTCGAACCAGTCAACGCATATTTTTACAAACGTAAAACATTAACTACCGAATGCGCACGCGCGCGTGATTCCTCGACGTAGGTAGAGTCGGGAAATTTTGCTTACGCCAATACGCCTGGCCTCCAGCGAAACACCTGGGCGCACGCGGGGGGAATTAATCACTTAATGATTACGCGAGCACGCAGAATATCTAATCGGGACACAGTGAGGGGGAACACATAGGAGAGAGCGAGAGAGAGAGAGAGAGAGAGAGATGACATGGGTTGATTTTTTGATTGTATCGCAGCGCGCAAGTATAATACGTGTAGAGACTATCGAGAGGACTATTTGTTTATGAGTTTTTATGGGAAACGATACGATGACGGTGATATTATCTTATAGCCAGTGGGCTGTTGTTTCATAACAATGACTTATGTATACGATCAGGCGTAATGATTACAATTTTATTAGGCTTTTTTGTGCTTTGCTAATTCTCCTTTCAGTATCTTTGCGCGAAATGATTTGCTGGACGTCTACAACAATACGCTATGTTCGTAGTGATAGCTACGGGATTTTATGCGACAGAGTGGCGCGACAATTAGCTCAATCAACGATAAATTTTACTGACCGAGGCTTCTTAACACGATGTGATAGAATCAATTACAGACCAAATGAAAGTTTGATCAATCATTCGTACTTTGTATAGGAGTGCGAAAAATGATGCAAGGGAAAAAAACAGAAAATCATATTTTGTTTTGTTGGCAAAAACGAGTTCATGTATTACCAATTCATACGTCTCATTTTTAATAAAATACTAAATTTGATATAAATAAAAATAATGTGAATAAAATAATCATATTCATTATTATTTGCAGAAATTATAAAAGTACAGGAGTAATTAGTAATTCCCACATAATATTAAACAAATTTTAAGATTTAGCAATAATGGTTTGATTACATTCTTCATTCATAGATAACACATAAAAAAATTTGAATTTTTATTTTTAAATGCAGGTAAGTAGATTCCTTAATGTCTAGCACAAACGACTATGCAAATTTTTCACCACATTGAACTAATTACTTTGTAAACCTGATAAGAGACTATGACGTTTTAGGATGACTTTGCTCTTGCAATATCTAACCGCTCTACTTTTAGTGTAAAAGTAACAAAAATTCAGAGCAGAGATGCTTAATCGGTTAATACTAGTATACTTGAAGGAATAGCTAATGTGACAAGTGGGGTCTGCACCGTGTAACACTCGATAAAGTTTTTCAAGATAATAAATTTTTAATAAGAAGCCTGTCAAGAACATCCGTTTGATAAGAGAGTTTTGATGAAAGGTGGGAGTAGTGCTTTTTTTACTACGCACAACTGTGATAGGCTGTAGATAAATGCATGACAAGAATTCGATTGATAAATATTAAGATTTCTTTGGAGGTATTACTAATCTTTGAAGAAACATTATTGCTTGAAATTGCAATTTTCCGTTTTTAGAATTGTCGCTTTTTCTGGAATTAAAGTCTCCCCAGCATTGCAAACCTTTTATGTTATTTTTAGCATTCTCTACCAGACAGCTATGCAAACAGAGAATATCGCATACTTCACTGTCACAAGACATTTCGATGCTATACCGACACTGAACCTTGTATTTCAAACCTTCCATAGTAGAATATAATGAGATTTTGTAAAACTAGAGCAATGATGCAATAAAAAATGTCCACTTGTAGCTAATAAACTGGCATATTAAAGAAGACTAACCTCTTTGATACATGTTATAAGCTTTGATTATATAAATCAATTTTAAGTCTATGCAAAAAATCTTTTGTTTGAAAATGAATGTAAAAATAACTTGGGGGCCTTGAAAAAGTATAGTAAAAAAGAATTTCTTGTTTATAAATCTTTAGAATGTCTCACATTACAGTTTGCCTTGTTGTCAAGGTAAATTTTATCATATTCCTTGGCTTTCCATATGTTTTAAAAAATGATATGTAATTGACAAAAAAGATTTAGTTGAATGTACTTTATTTTTATTCTTCTTAAACTATTATTGCATAATAGTACTTAAAAACTTTGTAAAAGACTATTTAATCAAAGTAATGCTGTTAAACCTGTCATTGCCATCAATGCTACCGTACAATAGATCCTATTACTAGGCTTTTTCAATAGCATACTTGTTTAAAAACAAATCTTTCTAGAAAGCTCTTCATTGGAAACCGCATAACTCAGAGTACAACAATGGAAACACCTACATCCGCTGCAGAACCTTCAGGAAATGTTTCTGAAAGTGAAATCCCTATACTAGGTACTCATCTCCAATATTTGTCTCAAAAGCTGACATAACAGGCTACATGGATTGTCACGCGCCAAAAAGATCAACAACGTCTTTCAACATGGTCATCTTCATCGTATCGAGAGAAGCCCAAAGTATAATCTCGTTCAAGGATTTGAACGCAAGTCCAAGCTCCGAGAAGCGCTGTTGCATGTGTTCGGCGCGCCGCCGACTGCCGAGCGAACACAAGCGAGCTATCGTCGTCATGTACTAGACATCAGGCAACAGCGCGTTCAGTGGAGGCGAAAGACGGAAAGTCTGGAGAGACGGGCAGATAAGCAGCATGAGGCGCAGAGCTCGTTAATCGTTAACAAACAAAAAGAGCATATGGATTCATTTTCACGTGATCGCCGAGGCCGCACACGGCGCCGATGACCTTTTACGTCGCGGCTGCGAGGCGCGCGTGCACGGGGCGAAATATAGCAAAGGGAAGAAGCAGAGAGCAGAGCGCCTCTTTTACGCTAGGTGTATGTATATACCTATACAGGCGGCGCGTTGCGTTTCGGAGCGCAACGCGGCGGCCTCGCGCCGGTCTTGTCGCACGCCGACTCCGAAACACCTGGAAGCCCAATACAGTCCCCAGTCCCGTAAAATTGCCTGTCAATGTGTATGCGTAAGCGCGCGTGCTCACTGAATTAATCTGAGGCGTCGACAACGCCGCGTAGCGTAGAAGGGGCTCCGGCGGAGCCACAGAAAATGGAAACGCTTGCGCGGCTGGCGCGTGCTTGAGCTCTCTCGCTGCAGGAAAAGAGATAGGAGAGAGGTGGAGGGAGAGGTTGATAAGAAGCAAGACACGCACTCACCTTATCGAAAAATCGCCACCCTGCGGGCCCACACTCGGTTATTGGCGGAATGGTGGAGGCTTTCTGTGACTGGCTCGCAAAAATCAGTCAGATCGCGGGCTGTCCGGGCGACGAGCGGCGCTCGATGGCGGGCGACGTCGACCAGGCTTGCTTTACGATGCTCGCTGGGCTGCTGCTACTACAGCTGCTCTTTTGGTGTGCTGCGACAGACGGGAACATTCGTTTCGCTGTTAGGCTTACGTTCGTCCCCGGGAAGTGGTCGGCTTCTGGAAGTCTACGGGCGGCTGTTCGTCGTCGCGGTCTTACTCGCAACGACTCCGACTCTCGAATGTCTGTCCCTCCTCTGGCAGGATCCTTCGCTCCTCTCTCGTACACTATTCGTCTCTCTCCCCCTCGACTCGGCCGCTCACTGCTTAGTAAGTGCTCGCCACGGCCGTTCACACTGTTCGCATGGTTCCTCGCTCGGACGCTGATGCTGGCGCTTTTTTCGCTCTTTAGGCTGGAATTTTTTGTAGGCACGCACGCGCGACGACGTGTGCGTGTGTGGGTTGTGCTTTTGCACACGACGCAGGCAGAAAGAGGAGAAACCGAGAATAAGAGAGGGGAAAAAGAGCGAGGAAAGCGGACTCTCAGCGATGACGCCAGAGAGCGGTGAGTAGTAGTGTGCGCTCTCGTGCCGCTGTGGTGGTGGACTACTCTGCTGGTCACAACTTGCTGAGGCCAGGCGGCTGTGTGCCTACGTGTATATATGTATATAATATAGATCTGTATATATATAAATGTTGGCACCGACGCGACGCACGAACGGCCGAGGAGCCAGCAGGCAGCACGTAAAAACAGAAGGGCGCGCGGACTCGCCGATTCGGCCACCCGATATTCACAGCCAAGATAGTGCACGCGCTAGTCTTCTGCTAGGAGTCAGACACGAGGCGACATCTACTGCTGTCTGCTGATGGGCTTGCGAGCAGCGTTGGCTCCGCTCCGCACTGTTCTGACTGTAAGAAATGTATATCTATATATACTATATATATAGATATACATTACTTACAGTCAGAATACAGCAAAAAAGCGCGGGGAAATTCAAGTGGACACGAGACGATATAAATATATAAATTCTAAGACAGCACATATTCATATTCGCCGATCTTTAAAATATTAAATACTACTTGCCTCTTAAATCCAGCATTATTAATATTTCGGTATATTAATGTCAACTTAAATTTAAGCTCAAGTTAAAATAAAAATTAATTAATTTAATTTTTTTTAAATTAGCACAGTTTAAGTCTGAATTAGCACCTTTTTCAACCGGCTATCGCAATAGCATCTTCTTAAAGCAGATTCCGAGTTAAGTAGCACCTTTTTATTCGAAATAGGCAACATTTTTATTCAATTTATAAGATACTACTTGTTATAATGGTATCTACTCCAAATTGAGCATAAAACGTCGCGTATCTTATAAATTGAATAAAAAGTTAGAAAAATACGGAGCATAAAGATTTCTTTATGGTAATTATTAATTTCTAGGGTTTCAGTTGATTAACAGAAAATTACAGACTCCCTTTGACGACTATTAGATTTACGTGTAATAGCGCTCTATTATTATTCTATCTAAATTTTTAAGGTTCTAACATATTCTAATATTTTTTGTTTCGTTCTATAATGAAGAAAAAATATTTTATAATTTATTAAAATTGTTTTACTTACCCCTTGTATAGTGAGCTAGTAAAGGAGTGGGTTTCCGTTGTTGTCACTTTAGCACAGCAAGTACATCCTATATACTGGCTGTAACTGCTATAAACAAGCAATACCTACACTAATTACTTGAGTATACTCTCAATAACTCTTCTCACAATCCCCCTTGCACCTAATATAGCATCCGCTTTAAGTGGGATTCTCAAACGGCTGGCTTACCGTAAATCTACACTTACAACCTAATTATTCGACGAAGAAGAAATTTTCTGACCTGTGTGCGACGCAAGGATAATTGCAGTACTTTTACTATTATTATACTGGGATTTCCGAAAATGCACGAAAACGCTTTTGGGTTTACAAAGCAACTTTTCACAATTTTCATGGTTTTAAATAATTGTAAAACTGATTGATTCCCTCGATAAAATACATTTAATATTTAAAAACATACTGATAAAAATAATCTTTCTTTAAATCAATAAGTCGTAAAGCTTGCATAGCATATAGAAGCATTTTTGTATAGTAATACCAAAATACTTTGTGAGTACAAAAATGTTGTTCCTGCGAATACAAGCTATTTTAGCAAAGTCTGTTGAATATATCAACTATAGAAAGGATTATACTTGACATCATTTTATAACCAAAACTAAACAATTATAAACGTATTCCTATTTTTTTATTTTTTAAACATTTTGTTCTCTAATGTTCTTTATTAACAATGGAATACTATAACTTGACATCTTTTCTAATTAAATAAAACAGTCGTATACCCGTTTTACTATTTTTTTTTTATTTTAAAATATTTTCTGCTCTGATCTACATGAACAATCGCATCTTCATACAACGGGGTAGAATGTTAATATGAACAAATCAGCCTGTTCATTGTTATGCTGGCCCATAAAATGTTTCCCTACCAGTACAAGCTTTTGAAAATCACTGGGCGATCCTTCTCGCTGACCCTGAGCCCAGATCTGCGCCTGTGGCAGCGGACTGTAATCGAGACTGTGCCGATTGATGTGCGCATCCGCTTTGAAGCTCCCGCGATTTAGATTGCTCATCAGGTCTCTAGCCTGGCTCGTAATAAGCGCGTAATGGCACGTGAGATCTTGGTCGTCCCTCGACAGAAACCCGGATCGCCATCTAATGCGGGTCATTTGCAATGATGAACAATCATTTGCAATAATTTGTACATTACGTTAATAATCAAGACAATTGAGGTAAAATATTTAAAACTATTTGAAACATAATAATACACACTCACCTGGAATACGAATACGTTTCCACCGAGTCCTCGCTTCTACCGGCAGACGGGTACGAGGCGTGACCACGCGGGTGGCCAGATCTGCCCTCCGGGTGGCACGACCCATTCTGCGACGCATCCAATAACACTCGCGCATCTCTAGGGCCGCTCCCCGAGTACCTGGCACCTCCGATAAGTTGATCTCCGTGGCCCGTACTCGCGGCTAGAACCATCGCCGCGGCCGCCCTGATATATCGCCTCACGATCCTGGCCGTGCGCCGCCGCAGCTCGACGACATCGAAGCCCGTCTGCGCGGCCACCGCCTCGTACAGACAATCATTCGGCGACGGTTTCGCGTGAGGGGAAACCGGATCTTTACCACCTCGGAGGCTCCAGTGGCCGGTACTACACGGTGCAGTTGCAGTGTACGACAGGTCCACGGGGAGCTTGCCGTTACGACTGCCGAGGGTGCGAAGCAGCCTTTCGTCTCGCCAGATGCGCACCGGCCGCTTCACGATTACACTGAGGATGCGGGCGTGCAGGAGACCGGCCGGCCCATTGGTACTGATGCTTCGGATTATCTCTTCGACGAGAGATCTTTTTTTTCTCAGATTTTTTACCCTTCCTCCCTGAATGGGTACTATAGGTTTGACTAAGTGGTTTGCGCGCAGGAGATAAACATTATCAAAAGGTACAAATAATCGTTCAGATGCTTTTTCGTACATTATGCGGTTAAGAAATTTTTTATAATTTTGAGATCCAATTTTGTAATCACTTAAAATTTAGATTTCTTTCAAAATATAAAGTTACTTATAAATACTGTTACGATTTTACGATTTTTTTTATTTTTATTTTTTAAATTTCTTTTTACATTGTTTTTAACCGAAAATATGGATTTTAATTTTGTAGCCGAAAATTTTGATGCATGATTGAATTAACCTAAATGATAAACTAAATGCGCGATTGTCATTTCATTAATTTATCGTCCACTTGTAAGATTTTATGTGACCAAATATGACATATGAATAGTAATGTTATACTATATAATAGAAATATTATATATGAGGAAATCCACAATTTGGCCATACTTAGATGGTTCAAAACATTAAAAAAAAATTTGTAGGCACACCTCTGAAAAAAATATTTATCGATCTTTAGGCTATAAAATATACGAACAAACTTGTGAACAATAGAAAACGGTCTTATGACACGTGTAACGTTGCACTTACCATTCCCTGTGCACGCGCCACAACTTATTTATAAATCAGGATCTGGAGGCTGACGCTCCAACTGCCGCGGAGTCGGTGGGA